>JBBPDA010000039.1:19305265-19360451 GCA_037974385.1 Arnoldichthys spilopterus
ACTCACTCACTCACTCACTCACTCACTCACTCACTCACTCACTCACTCACTCACTCACTCACTCACTCACTCACACAGACAGACAGACAGAGTAATATGCCACGGGAGAGTTGTACTGGGATGCTCAGATATGGCACCCAATGTTCAGCCTAATGTCTTAATCCCAGCACCCCAGTGCAGCACTTCCTGCAGTGTATTGCATATTTAGACACTTTTTAGACACACAAATAGTCATGATCACTTATTCTGTTCTTGCACCACAAATAGGTTTTGGTGGGTGCTGTTTTGATGGGGAGCTAAGCAGCTCACTGTGGTCACAAGTTTACACAAACCACTGAAAGAAAGTCAAGTAACTGCATCTGAACAGCATTTTAAAACATGACCACATCACATACAGTAACAAAATAAAACTTTGCACAAAGGCTCAATCTGATCTCATTTATATTGGACTTACACAGGGGCACCCTCTAGCGTCTAAACAATGCTAACATCAACTGGCTATTCTCCAGTAGTCTACTGTGGTATACTTTGCCTTTGTACTAATGTGATTTGACTAGGGGTGTTGAAAGTTTTTGCATATGACTTTAACTAATTTTTCGGACTACTAACAGCAATGTTCTCGATGTCCCATCCCTGTTGTCAACAGCCCTCATTTTATGTTCTACACATTGCCAAAAGACAGATCTCCAGGGGGAGGACTGGCAACCAGTCTTTTACCTCCATTATTTCTCTATTTTGATAATCATCAGGGAATCTTCAGCGGTCTATATAACATTCATCAATAAGGATTTTGATTAGTGTTCTTTTGTATCAACATCTCCACAGAATTCAAATGAGTGTCTTCACAATGAATATTAGAAGGCATTTCTTAAACCAGTCATTCTCTAGGGAAAGGGCATAGTGTCCCAGAGCCTGATTGAATTCCCGAGAGCCCTTTTCAAAAATCATCTTCAGACAAGTTAGCAGCTTTTTCTTTAAGAAAAAAAATATATAATTGGGAGATGATTTATAAGGCTTACTCCAGTGAAGCCTCTTTCACTCTTTTGAAGACAAAAAAGTGAGAGCTTCACCGCCATGCAGTCATCAGCACCTTCAGAAAGTTCATATGGGCACAAACTTATTTGTGAACAATCATTAGCCCTACAAACAATTCACAGCTTTATTTAGACTTAACCCTGAGAGCCATTTATATTTATTCTATACCTGAGAGAAGATGCTAACCCACCATTCTGCAGTTCATCTCTCAGTTGACTTTACATCCTTTGGTCTGCCAGCGAACAGCTGGCGGAGATGTTGCTGTGCATTCTGATGAAACAAAACTAAAAAAGGGTAGATCCACAGTGACTATCACTGTTGGGTTGACACTGAGCTATAAGCAGGGTCATTACCCAGAGGTAAAGCTTATACATTATGCCCCACTCCTTAGCCTCCTGCTGCTCTTGCCTTGCAATTTCTCCCCCTGCACTAAAGCTTGCCCATTCTCAAAAGCCATGAGCTTTTCACTCAAATGTGAGCTGTTGTCATATGTGTGCCAAATCAAACAGCAACCCCTCATTAATTTCCACTGTAGAAGCCTTTCGGAACAATGTCCATCTACCAGCGTAAGGTAATAAATACCGGTGCAGCAAATAAGCTCTCACAGCAAGGGGTAACGTACCATAGAGAGCACAGCTTTATGTAAATATGCATCTGTTCACTGAACATGGAATAATTTGTGACCCAGAGCTTTTTCCCTCATCTCTAACTGCCTTGCAAGCTGCGTGGAGATGAGGTCTGGGTGTTGATGTGAAGCTCTCTGTCAATTGGTTCCATTAGACTAATCCTGCACTCTGTGTGAAATGTTTTGCAATTTCTATCTGCATATTCAAAACCTGCTACATATTATGAAATTTTAAGCTGGCTGATTGTGAAAAGTGTGTCCTGTCAGTATAAGGCAAGGAGGGAAACTGGAGAGACTGCAGGGACCATAAAGCAGGAGGGACAATATGTTGTTCCACGTAAGCAGACACACACCTGATTTCACACTAAGAAAATTTGTGTGCGTGTGTGTAGGGGGTTTTTGTGTCCAGCTAGTTATGCAGTTGAGTGATTTCACAAATGGCATGCCATATGTGTCCTACTGATATTACAGATACAAATATGAATTTGCAGTAATTTGCAAGATTTAGACACTTAAACTCTAGTAAACAATATTAAAACTCTGTCTACAGTGCTCAGAGACAGCACTTGTCTGTCATTGCCAACCAACTAAACTTGGGATATAATAATTAAAATGTCAGAGTGCTTATTTTGCTTATGTTTGCAATTACACTTTTTTCTTTTAACATCATACATGAAAGATTATTTTTCATGAATCATCCATTATACGTTAAAAAAAGATTCATTCACTTAACCCTGTTACTTAACACTTCAGTACAGCCCTGAACACTTATCAATCTCTTCCCATTCAAATACCTGTAATTTTCCACAAATCTTATATTTACCAGAGGTTTGCATAATTAAAATGCCCTGGATATCATAGGACAGAAAAAATATATGTTCTCTGATTCTTTAGCATGTGTGTAACATTTTGTGTACTTAACACAACTATAATAACTAATTTTATGTTTAAGAAAAACTCAGTTTTACTTTATCATATTACGCATTTAAGATACTGTCAGCAAAGAAACCTTGTAAAAATACTTCTTCTGAGACAAACTTCTGAGGTAAACAATTTCTAAATGGTTAAATGATGTTTTTTTTTAGATAAGTGTTAAAAATAGATTTTTCTTTAAACATCAGGTACAAGAGCTAAATGGCCTGATTGCAAAATCACCTAATTAACTTGTGGCCAAAATAGCTAGTAATACCAAGTAGACCTAGCCGGAGTACAACAGCCTACGTGCTTAATTTTCTTGTGATAGTCAATAGAACATTGCCTTTTTCTGAGGATGATTTATACCAAAACAAAGCAAGCTCTGCATCAGTTTTCAAGCTCAAAAATCTACAACCAGGGGCGTCATTAACCCAATTTTCCAAGGCATGTGCCCTATATAATCACATCTGTCATATACAACACAAATATTATGGTTACACAAAATAACCACGGATATTTCCCACAGCACTCTTCCATTTGAGTGCTTTCACTTTCTATGAAGTCATGCTGCAACCATTCTGAGTACAGAGTTAGCAGCAGTAGTAGCAGAGACAATCATTCAAGAAAACTGATGCAGTTCTGTTTTTCATGCAGACTGTTCTACCAGACAGACTGAATGGTAACCACTTAATTCTATATGCACTACAGTACAAACAGGTACAAGCTGTAGTCTAGAAAGGCCCTGATCAACATGCTGTTGAGCCAACACTTCTATGGGTTATGCTAAAATTAGTTCTTGTGCAAACTAATTCATAGTTTCCTGATTTTAGCGATGGATACCAGGGTGTAAAAGCCAGTTAAGCCTAAATGTTTTAATATAATCAATGAAACCCAACTTTATATTGGACAAAAGTTACTAAAAAGTAAATTATGTTATGTTTTTCATTATTATTTAGCCAATAAACACTTGGTGGCATTTGGCAGTGTAAACAAAACAAAGGCATTTAAATTGACCCATCATTAACAAGCTACAGCCTAAACCTCAAAAACTCTGGTCTTGCTTGATTCGCTAAGAGGCCACATGTGTAATTAAGTTAAAACTGAAAAGATTCTATGTGCTTTCATTCTTTTATATTCTGTAAAGTTTTGAGCGTACACAAACCAGGTGTCTGTACTGTAGACAGGCACTAAAGCAGCCATTTAAAGAGTAACCAGACACTGAAAGTGCCAAACAACCACACAAAAACATTAGCAAACACATAAAACAGCATTAACTAACCTGCTGACTGAAGTGCAAACCAAAGCATATTTTAAAGACCAGCAAACTACCCTTAAACACATTAAATCTGCCACATTTCCTCTTTAGACTGTTCGAACAAAGTGTTTAGACTCACATTTCACTCTCCTGAATCTTCCTGAACAAGACAAGGATGGCTTCAGCCTTCATTTCCACCCCCAAAACCCTCTAGTAGAGGGGTGCCCAGTGGGTGCAATCATTTGCACAACCCCATCACCTTTTTTTCACTGTTTGAGAATTAAAATGGTACAGTCTGGCCAGAGACAGCTCTAGAGTGACACCAGTATCAGCCAATAATAAACACCTGGCATGACCTGCCTATGATTGGCTGGGTGTGTGTGGGCTGGTTTTCTGGGCAAAATATTAAAGATTTTTATTCTAATTATAAATAGACAATAAAATAGTATGATTAGGAAATTTCTAACAAAAAAAATTTTTGAAAAATATTTAGTATGTAAATATGGTTTTTAGTTTGGAAAAAAATGAAAAGGGCTTATGCCCTGTCCGCACGAACATCTAAATTAAGCGATTTCCTGACGTTTGTGGCGTGAGCGCAGATCAAACGCCGACCATTTTTCTGCAAGTTGAAGCCAATCAGACCATTCACACGGGCTTTCGGGGCTCGCGTTAGGTCGGTATGGCGCGCATTCAGGGACAAAACGTCTTACTATTATACGCCTGGACGCGTAAAAATATTTTTAGATTACAAGCTTCATGCATTCTGCAAAAACTCGTTTACACGTCAGTAGAAAATTTGGCATAGCCATGCTATCGTCCAGCTTGCAGACCGCGAACACACTGGCCACAGGGCAAACATCATGGTCACATGATTATAACGTTTCTGTTAGGAAAGCCCTTCTGCTGATGATCTATCACTATGTTGTTGGGTGTGTCACGGTCGCAAACACTACGTGATAGCACACATAAGGGCTCCATGGATATGGAAAATGAATACGCTGCATCTGATCAATAGTTGTCATGCTCCCTTATTAAAATGCATATATATTCACAGCCAGGTTTACTGATTGGGTTTGAGATTACGTTTTTTTATGTCTGTACATGTGGACAAGTAATATTTTTACACATCCCGGTATATAATCATGAGACATTTTGGCCATGAATGCGCACCATAGTATGAGCGCCATAGTTCGGCTGCGCGTTCGAAAGAAAACGTTGGTATCCGGATACGTGCAAAGAAATCTACGTCTTTATTGGGTTTACATGCTGTTACTTTAGCACTCTGGAGGACTATAGCTGTCCAATGATCCTTAAGTCAGAGTGTGATTCCAGTGGCGGCGACAATATTTTTTTTCATGTCATGGTTCAGGTCTAAATAAAGCCAGCTGATCCATATTTCACTAATACAGTGCAGGATAACGCTCAAACCCCACAGATGAAAAACTCTAATTACTGCCCCCACAGGAAGCATACATTCGCTACAAAATGCCTACGTCGCTCAGAGCGCATTCACTTATCCAGGAGTTGAACGCCCGTGAGGAGCAGGCCTTAGTGTTAGTGGAGGGTTTTTTGCAATATAGTGTATATTCTTATTTTTCCCATCCTCAGAATGTTTTTCTCCATTAAATTACAAAATTTGGGAAATGGGAAAGCAAACCTACAGTACATCTCACATTTCTCTGAAGAAATATATTTTTACACATTGCACATAGTAATATTAGGCTTGTGTGCAACTACTTGGCAATAGAAAGCCATTTTATGAAGCTCCTTCTCCTAAAAGAAGCACCTGCTGCTTTTAAATATAGTTTGAAACTTTGCAGTGAGTGATACAAAGGGATTGGCGCTTTTTGTTTCTCATTACTTGGCGCCTCCACTCTGTGAATTTGTGCTGCTTCATGGCTGAGCTGTTCCTTGACTCTTCCATTTAAAAAAAACCCCAGAACTTACAGTTGAACAAGGCAGATGTAGCAGGGCACAAACTGACTTTTAGCAAAGGTAGCATCCTGTTGTATAATCTATATGTTAAATACAACCCATTCAACTAATTTATCTATGGATACTGCATGGCTATGTGCTTGATTTCATACACCTGTTAGCAATGGATTGAGCTGAAACACCTGATCACAATAATTAGGAGGCATGTCAACGTATACATAATTAATTGGAGGTAAATTAACACTTGATTAAAAAAAGTTAGCTACAATTGTTTATTAGAGGCTGTCTGAAGTTGCAACTGTCTTTATATTTATTGTGAATGTTTTTCATTGGACAAGGACATGGAGCACATCTGTAATACAAAAATTTCCTCTTCATACAAGTAGGCATAGTACCAGGCATTATCTGTACCACAATAGGCAAGAGTGTATCTGTGGTTTTACCTCAGGGACAGGCAACGACATGTCATCATACTCCTCTTCAGGTCAAAAAAGGCTGAGCTCTCCAGCCTGAGCACATTTTGCACGTTCATCTAACTTTAAAGGAAAGTGTTGACCTCGAAGGTGGCCTTGTCCCGCTTGAATACGACACTGGCTCAACATTGTCAAGAATAAAAGCCTAACCAACCAGCAGTCACACCAGCCCAAGTGGCCTTTTATTCACTTTGAAGTGCAGGAGGGAAAAATATGAAAAGAATACCCTACCCTCTGTAGTGGATTGGGTTTTTTTTTTTTTGGTATTCCTTGGTCTCCCTTTGCCTCTGGGCCTCAACAATAGCTCACTATCCTGGAGACTATTCAACATGTGGGCATTTGAGAGAAGGGGGTGGAAAACAGGCATAGCACCATGCCATGCAAAGTTAGAGTGAATACAAAGAAAGCTATAATGTTAAGAGGGTAAAAAACCTCTATAATAATTAACTTGATAATAGGCCTGAACAACCTGCCAGAATCACTACACTTACTTGAACGTCAACAATGCTTTAATATCTAAAAAGAGCACTCAGCTGATCAAGCTGGTCCACAGCACAAAGCAAGACCATGTTACAGGATGATGCTCCAGCTTAGCCTGCTATTATTTCCCAGTGTTGCTCATTAAAACAAGTAATGCAATTGGAGGCTCAGTTTGTGATTTTCACGTAAAATAAATCAGTATGACACAGGGAAACAACTTTAAGAATAACTACTAACTACTTTGAACTAGTGTCATGTGCAGAGTCGTGATCATATACCACACCCCTACATTCATAGCAAACACACACAAAAAAAATTAATCTTAATTGATTTTACTGTATAATCCTTTTCATACATTATTTATATATACACCAATCTGCAGCAATGACAGCTCTGACTGTGGTGCACTGTGTGCTCTGACACTTTTCCCTCACATTAGCATTATGTGCAACAGGAGCCCCTCTTTGGCATCAGACCAGACAAGATACCCTTCACTCCCCAAATGCATCAATAAGCCTTAGGTACTGCCGATTCACCAGTTGTCCTTCGTTGGAGCACCTTTGGTAGGTACTATGTACTGCACACATGGAACACCCCGAAAACCTGCCGTTTGTGAGATCCTTTGACTCTGTGCCACAATTATTAATAACCTTGCATTTACTACTTTGTACAGCCTCCATTTGCCAGTAAAACAGCATTAAGTCTTCTAAAACAAGGTTGGAGAATACAGAGCTGGGCATATTAGACCATTCTAGTTTTAGTTTGCTGGTAGAGGCAGCCAGATTTTTAGATTTCTTTATAGGAAAAACAGCACTAAAACATTACCTCCATAGCCTCTATATTTTACATTTGGAATACGGTTCTCTTCATTATAGCCATCCTTTTAATGCCAAACCCACCTTGAGTGTTTAAAGATGTTTTATGCTTTGTCAGACCATAGCACATGATGGGCGGCATGGTGGAGCAATGTTTAGCGATGTCGCCTGCCAGCAAGAGATCCTGTGTTTGATCCCTGGGTTGGCCATAGGTGCCTTTTCATGTTCATGTGGGTTTTCTCCGGGCGCTCCGGTTTCCTTCCACTATCCAAAGGTTTGCGGTCCAGGTTAATTGGATGCTCAAAATTGTGTGTGTGTTGCCCTGTGATGGGTTGGCTTCCTGTCCTTAGTGTACACCGCCTTGGGGTCAGTAGTCAGCTGGGATTGGCTCCAGCTTCCCCACGAACCAAAACGGAATAAGCAGTTTAGATAAAGGATGGATGGATGGATAGAACATGGTTTCAATCAAAATTGTAGTGGTGTTCCAGAAATTCCAGGTGATTATGTTTGTGGTAAACTGAAAGAAAAGGCATTTTATTGGTATACCTTCCAAAAAATCTGTTGATTTTGTCCGATGATGATGTCCGACGATGATGTCTGATGGTGGCTTCAACTACATGGTCATCCCAAGAGTTTTATATTCAGTTACAGTTCACCAACAGTGATTCTTGTGGATTTTTTTTGCCTCTCTTACCATCCTCCAGACTGTATCTGGGGGCAAAATAAGTCCTCTTTCAGACAAGCTTGTAATAGTTCAAGTTGATGTGCACTTTATTTTTGTCCTAACTGTGGAAATGGGTATTTTCAGGGATATGTACATTTTTATATATCCATTCCCTGACTAATGAAGGTCAACACACTTCTCCCTGATTAAATAGATTTGTTCTCTTCTCTGTTGCTTATCTGTTGATTGATGACTAAGGGAATTTGGCCTCTGTGTCAGCTCATATTTGTACTTTGTATAATTCAGAAATCATGGATTACAGCTTAAAAGTTTCTACATACTCCAATCAACTTAAACACTAAAATTTAAATCTCTGCTCTAAACGAAGTTTAAATAAAAGACAGCAAGCTTTAGTACATTTTTGAGAACATAAAGTTTAATTTTTTAACAACCACGGGGAAAGCAAGAGAATAAAATAGTCTGTTACTAAAGTAAAACTGGAGTTCATATACTGAGTAAAGACTTGTTGATACTCATTAAAATTGTGTTTTCAGCTTATGCAGGCAAACCTGAGTGCACATGCTTATCTCATTAGTCCTTTGAAGTAAAATAAGGAAATTGTAACCATGGCTACTGATGAAACAGCATGAAAACAAACTGGATGTTCAATTCCTGGAAAGAACAGCATCTACAGTGCCTACACAAGGAAGCCAGTCCATTTTCCTGAAAAACACCTTTTTATGTTTCTTCCTCTTTGGGTCTTGATCCAGATCAATGTTCCAGTCACTGGTGCTGGAGTAAAAGCTGACTCAGGTCACAAGCCGTGTCCAAGTCATTTAACTCAAGTCCATATCTCTGGACCATAATAGCACACATTTTACCATTTTACATTTTAACATTTTACTTGTTAAGGTCTTCTACCCCACAAAGAAAATCGGGTTTCTGGATAATTTTTAAAAACACAGCATCGGTTGTAGTCAGGTATGTTTTATAATTTGTTTGTTGTAGTAGATTTCATTCAGTTTCTCTCTCTCTCTCATCATAATGTGTGAATGTGCTCCTTACTGAAAATATGGATGAAACCAACAATGCAAAATGGGTTCCTGGAAATGTCACAGAGGATCTTTGCTCATGTCTGTTAACTTCACTCAAAGTGGGCTTCTGCAAGCAACAGCACCAACACTGTTGGACAGAGGAAGGTGGATGCTGGATACAATCAGCAAATTCACAAAAAAAACATGCTGAGAAAACGTGTTAATACAGAAATAGCACTTTATCCGAGCATTAAGGTTTTCAGTAACTTAAGCACTTTGTAAATAAAGCTCTGTAAAATCATGTCTATGATAATCCATGTTTTTTTGTGCAAGCATGTTGGAATTTCAAATTTAGCATTATTAGTTGGTCTGTGAGTGCATGTTAGGTTAGGGCTGTGATTTCATGCCCAAGCAGGCCTGGCATAGAGCTAAAACCCATAGATTAGGCTGCTGCTTGTATTCACAGTCAGTGACATCTCTAGGACTTCCAGAAGGCCATTGTCAAGGACATTTTTAAGAATATAAGCCTGACCATTGTAAATCATGGTGTAATTGGTTGATTTCACTGTCACTTCCTAATCGGGTTGCTGGTTAATGTGAAACGATCTATGTTACAAAAGCGGCAGCAGCTATAAAGGTGGGTCCTATGAATGATTCTCTTTTGTATTATATTACACAAAGTGGAACCGTCTACCAAGGTCTCTCAGTCATGCCAGAAAGGAGTCAGCACAAAAACTCCTGGAAGAAATGTAGATGATGTGGACAATAAGTTTATGTTAACATTGATTTAAACAGGAAAACAACACAGACAAAACATCTGTTTATAGTTGGGGAGTCTAGAAATTGTTCTGGCTAACTCAAAGCAGCTTCATTTCAGTATTCAGTTTAAATAGTAAAAATAAATAGTTTTACAGGCCTTGTCAAAACCAACAAATAACTACACAAAACCAATGGCCAGTCCACAAAGATTGAACACCTTAGTGCTATTATACTCACACTCTGTGACGGCACTTGTGAGGCAATATAGATATATGTAATGTCTAAGATTTACATATTTGCTACACATATTTGATACAGTCCTGCTCCTTCAGCCTGGTTTTGAATACAGTAATTTATACCAGAGGTTTAAGCCAGTTAAACCCTGTGAAAACATATTATATAAAACAAGCATTAACTATAGATATAGAGCAATAAATGCATATATGATGTTAAATATTTCCAAGATGGTGCTGGTAAGGATGGCTGCCATCACTCAGTGTTCTCCTCAACTTTGTGTTTGTTTTTGGTGTTATTTTCTAATCTTATCACACCTTGCAACACACTCATCACTTATGATAGACAAACTCTTTTGGATGTGTGCTCAGTTCCCTCTTATACTCACTGTTCACACATGACTGCACACAAAGCTCCTGCACCATCATCAAATTTGCAGATGACAACCATCATCGGCTGCATATCTAATGGTGATGAGTCTGACTACAGAGCAAAGGTGAGGGCCCTGACGTTATGGTGTTGGGAAAACAACCTGCTGCTCAACGTCAGCAAGACTAAAGAATTAATTGTGGACTTCAGGAGGCTGCGAGGTGGTGAGCATGTCCCGATTCACATTGAGGGAACAATGGTGGAGAGAGTCAGCTGCTTTAAGTTCCTAGAGATCAATATCAGTAAGGATCTCAGCTGGTCACACCACATAGGTGTGATTACAAAAGCAGCAAAACAGTGGCTCTTCTATCTGCGGTGGCTGAGGAGGTTTGGCATGGACTCCAGAATACTCACCAGCTTTTACCGATGTACCATCAAGAGTATTCTGTCTGGTGGTATGGCAGCTGTAAATGCTCTAGATCACAAAGCTCTATAGAGGGTGGTCAGATCAGCACAGCGCATCACCAGGACTGAACTGTCCTGCAGAACCTCTACAGACAGCGTTGCAAAAAGAAGTCCCAGAGGATCCTCTCTGATCCCAGTCATCCCAACCACAGCCTATTCACACTCCTGCTGTCTGGCAGGAGATAAAGGACCATGCAGACGCGTACCAGCAGATTCAGGGACAGTTTCTACCCGCAAGCCATCAGGCTACTGAATTGCTGAACACTGATGACTTTTACTTTGACATTTTAAAGAACTCACTTGCCACTTTAAGCATCACCATTTTTTGTATATGAGTGTCTTTATTTTGTTCTTTTGTATTATAGTAGTTTTTAATGTTCCTGGTATTATCTTTCACTTTTTTACTATTTTATTATTTTATTAATATTATTTATGTGTGCAATTTCTGAGGAGGTTCAGAATCCAAGAATGTCACTACTCGTAATGTTCCATTGGTGCCTGTATATGACAAACTTGAACTTGAACAGTGTTAACTAACCTACCTACCTAGAGCTGTTTTTGGAGCACAATATTATGCAAGTGGTTTTAATGTTATGGCTGATCAGTGTATATGTTGTACAGCTATAGATTGCTTCGAGCAATTAACTGCTAATCTGTTAATCTACTTTATATACTTTGGACTTTCTTTTCTTTGTATCATTTCTTCATGACATGTCTTCATTGTGTGAAACTTAAAATTTCACCATGTCCTCAGTCACACGATTTGCAGTCTTTAGAAACAGCTGAGATGCCCTTAGCCAGTTGCTTTGTTCCCATTAGACATTTTCCCCTAATTGCATCTATACTGACATATTTTAAGCTACAACCAACAAATGTTTTAAGGCTCTGAGTACTACTACACAGTACACAAGAAAGCTGTTAATTCAAATTTCAATAGGTTTTTAGGCAAATGTTTTTGTTTTGTATTTAATCTAACTGTTAATCTTTATTAATATACTTAATGATCAAAAGAACCCCAAATAGACAAAATAACTCAAGACTCAAGAGAAAAAGCAAAAATGCTTGCATGGCCTGACCAATCCCCTGAATTGAAACACACTGTAAATGTGATGATTTTTAAGAAAGAGGCTTACAGAGTGTCCCATAGTGATCACAGATGTGATGTGGGGACAGTTTATTAAGAGGAATGGGCCAAAGTAAACTGCAATTCTGAAAAAAAGTGGTAACGGAATTGTTTCGTCCCCTCTGATTTTAATTTCTCGTTTTATTTATGCTTTTGAATCCATGAGTGTTAAATATTTGTAGTAGGATGGGTTCCCCCTTCTCAGCCTTGGTTCCTCCCAAGGTTTCTTCCTACAGCTTAGGGAGTTTTTCCTTGCCTCTGTCGCCTTTGGCTTGCTCATTAGTGGCTTGGACCCTGGTTCTGTAAAGCTGCTTTGTGACGACAGCGCTATAGAAATAAAATTGACTTGACTAGTACATATGAAGCCACACTACATGGCGTATATTGAGTAAATATATTAAAAAACAAACATTGTTTCTCATTACTGTAAGTTAGAAAACACAACTACCAATTTAGTGTGTGTATAAGGTAAGCGTATAGTAGTTGTTTTTAACAAGGGTTTGTTCATCCCATAGAAACTTAGGGATTTTTTTTAATAATGAAAAAATGTTGGAATGTTTTTAGTGTCTTCACAAACATTAATTTCCACTTTACCCAATTGTTTATTTATTCCTGTAGTGGACAAAACAATGTATCAAACATTTTAACCATTTGCAAAAATATACGGTACCCACAGATTTGACAAAAAATACATCACTCATTGGCTACATCTTTCTTTTATTGAAACTGAATAAATGAGCTGTTTAAAACATAAAACCAGTTACCTACAATCAATTACAAATTGTTGAAAAAGACCAAAACATTATAAATTCCAGAACACATGAAACTGAAAAGAAGGTTTTGCATAAAACACAAGTAATGGTTTGTATATATTTGGACAGGACAGTGAAGCAGCAATTAGAAACTGACCAACATTCAAATCAAGAAATGAGGGGGAAAAACATAGATAAGTACTACCACAGTAGAAAATAAACATATTTACACATAAATACAAAGAAAGAATGGAAAGTTATAGGATTCACATACCATTTATAAAGTCAAATTATTCTGCAGAATAAATATGCAATCTCTATGCATGCCACTTGTTTGTCCTTTCAAAACAAACAAAGAAGACAATAAAAACTTTTAGAAGACTTTAAACTTCAGCAATGGGTTTACTATGGATTTTACCACTGTTGTTCCTAACTGTAACCCATTTATATTAAAAGTACTCAATTCCTTAGCTTTATAAAAGCTGGACTCGTAAGTTGCTGAGACAGGTTTCCCCATAAAATGTTAAGAAATACTTTCATTGGTTAATAATTAAATGGACAAAAATCTTTCCCTCTAAAAATAGATAGAAAATGTCAGTTATTAACATCTCTGTTAATTGAATGTGCCCAAACATTTAACACTAGTGAGAGACAGACACACACAAGCTATCCTTCATTTGACAAGTCAGAGAGCAGATCTGATCTTGTAAATTAAACATGCACAAGGCGAGAATGGGTGCAGTACCATTGTGGCAAAGTTAATTGGTGTTCTGTAGTGTCAGCAGGGAAGCAGGATGATCTCTGAGGTCAGATTAGGTGTGTGGTAGACCGGCTAAAGGTATGGTACTTCCTCTCAAAGGCAGAGGACAAGTTGACCATCGATGGGGAATGAACAGCCTAAAACAAATGAGAAAAACAGAGCAAAACTCATGGTTATTTAGGTTCAGTATGTTTCTAAACGTATGAATTTAACAGCAATTGATGTCTGGTCTGGCACCAGGAGCTACATTGTGAAGCATAAAGAATCTAGTTTCTAGGAGATGTTGCAAAGTTTTCTTCACCAGTCATGTCCAATTACCCCTTAACTTTAAGTGTCATTCTGTATAGGCAGAGAGTAAAGTGACCGTTTCAATTTAGTGATTTCCTCTCTAGTGAGTAAAACTGACTGAGCAACTAAGGAAGTGCAGTACACATTTAAATGAAAAAGGTTCAGCCATTCTGGCATTGATTGCTCTTAATTGGCTTTATTGAAAAGTGGGTTTGATTATATATGTCATTATATGTGTAAAGAGTGAAGGAGAGTGGTACAAAAGCCTTAGAGGAAACTGTAATCGCTTCACAAGGCTGCTCTGGTTATTTTAAAAATAAACAATATATTTCACCTTTGTTAAGTGACTACTTGGTTGCAACAAGAGTCTTAACCAAAGAGAATGAACACAAATATACACACACAGACACACACACTTTCTAATACTGCATTCTCCCCTTGTAGTCCTACATGGAAATTTGAGGGTGAAAGAGAGGTTAGAAGGGACATGAACCCAATTTATTCCCTTTGCTCTAACTCTGTCTGTTGCTATAACCACCAGCCAGAAACCCTTATGCATACACACTTTTCTCTGACCAGCCTAATGAGACTTAAGGTGGCACTGCACTTCAAGTCTGGCCTCTTCATCCACATAGGTGACCGATGGCACATCAAATCAGTTGAAAAGTTGAGCTTTATTTTAATACTCATGAATAACAGGGCTACAACAGAGGTCCCAGTGCTCACACATACTTTAGATGCCATTTTGCACACAGATGCCTTTTTATCATCGTAAATGGAAGGGAAAGCTATTATAGCACTATCATCACACAGTTTATGACTTTGGAAGCTGTAGATCATGGCATCATGAGCAAGTAACACCAGCATTTGAAAAATGAGAGGGACTGGGGAGGAGAACACTTGCCCCTTGCAGATTTTGCTCTGATGCCAACTTGCCACAAAACTGTACAAGAATCCAATCCTTCACTATCTATCATAGGACAAAAAAGACCCCCCCAACACACACACACACACACACACACACACACACACACGATAGAGAGGTGGGCAATATGTCAAAAATTGAATTTTAGTAGATAATAAAATTCACCATGTTACATTGAGTGATTTAAGAACAAGTACGCAACAAAAATCGCTTGTTCAATGCTTTGAAGGAAAAACAAACATTTCACCATCTTTGGTAAAGTTTATACATATAAAGGTAATTATATTCAACAAATGACATTACATTTTATAGTAAATTATACATTTTCAATATTTAATTAACCAAAAACATCAGTCAAACGCAAACAGTAAATAAACCCTTAAATTCAATTCAAGCTCATAATTTATGAATCTAGTGATCCAGATAAGGTGCCAAGGATTCAAAACTCCTGTAGGTGGAAACCTTGTATGTGGGATCTGGTATTCTCTTTGCAATTGAAGGGTGTGGGGTCATATTAAGATCTTAAGAACTCTCTAAGGCCTTCAGAAAAAGGTTGTGACACGAGTCTTGCACGGGATTTAATAAGATCTCTAAAATGAAAATGTTCATTTTAGGATAATGAAAAGTGTTGTCGAACCAGCTGCCCCAGCTGCAAAGCAAAAATATTTTCCAAGATCTGAGAAGTAATGTCATGAAGAAATTTTGTTCTCCAATAAGAACATTAGAACATGGAGCAAGACTACATTTTGCCAACCAAGCCCTTTGGAATAATACCAACTGTAAAGTGTGGTGGTGGAAATATGGGTTGAGGTTGCCTTAGTGCTGCAAGCACTGAAAAAAACAGGCTTTTTGAAATAATGCAGATTGAGTTGTTTGGCCACTGTACCAGTACACATGTGTTGGCACAGCATCTCAGGAGAAGAACCCCACACCAACTGTGAAGCATGGTGGTGGAAATGTTAGGGTTTGAGGTCCCTTTGCTACTTCAGGCATTGAGCATCCTGCAAGCATTCTGATTTAGCGTTTAAGTGTGCATTAAATCAGAGAATGCGTGAATTTAATAAGCCATCTGTACAAAAGTTTACACTGAATCGCAGGTGGACCTTCCAACAGGGCAATGATCCTAAGCACATTAGCAAATTAGTCAAGAAGTTGTTCATAAAGAAAGAAGGATGGGTTTTTTACCCCATTGAACGGTTGTGTGGGATTTGAAAAGGGGAACACCTGGAACTTAACTGAAGACATTTTGCTTGTAAGAGTGGTGCCATTTCATCAAGTCAATGTCAGAGATTGGTGGACAATTTTGCAGAATGCCTACAAGAAGTCATTTCTGCTAAAGGGGGCAATACTAACTTTTGAGGCCTATGGAGAACTTACTTTCTCCACAGAAGAATATTGCATGTATTATTATTTTTGCTGGATAATTAAAAAGCCTCAAGGAAGGTTTTGTTTAGGTATACCACCTATATCTGTAAGCACTACATCAGAGGGGGTAAAACGTTTGATGTGCAACAGAGTTTAATTCAATAAATCACTCACCATACTGCAATAAATCAAATGAACAAAAACTAATTATGCTTTATGTAATGAAAAATGTTTGTCATTTAAATCCAGCTTTATCCATAATATGTTCAGAAAAGACTTCTAACAACGGATCATGACAATGATAAAGATCATATTGCCCAGCTCTTCTAGAATATGAGCCCTGTCCTAGACTTATCACCAAAATCTGGAATCTACTTGGAGGAAAAACCTCTTCATAAGTGTCCATCACCAAAGAACAGCTATAAGGTAGTGAGTTAGTAAGTAGGGATGCACTGATATGGAACTTTCTGGGCCAACAAATACAACTGATAGTGAACACCTGGCTGATACCAATAACAAACAGTTCTATTTTATTTATTAAATTAACAATATATTATCTGACGCACATGCATTAAGTTGTCGGTTGTATTTATCGGCCATAATTTCAATATCAGACAGCAATAAATACATTTTCCATTTTTAGTGAATGAGCTCAACCAGCAACAGATAATCAAACAAACTGTAAGTGCCACCAAAGTTCCCAAAGAATTAACCGTTAGTAAATGAGAAAACCAGATGTGCTGTGCTCACATCATATTGCTACCTAGAGGAGGGTCTCCCTGCGTGGGGTGCCCGGGGCCCTGTGCTGGTCTGGTGGAACCAGCAACTCCCGGCATGGCCTCGCAGGCTGCATCGCGACCTGGGCATGAGTGGGTGCTTTATGCTGAGTCTCTGGAGGGGCAAGCTGGCTAGGATTCTCTGGGCAGCACGGGGTGCGCACACACATGGGCACCCTGGGCCGAGGAGCATTGTCCAGAGAGTTGGAGCGCTGCACTACTGCGTTCTTACTGCAGCCACTCAGGCTGAATGTGGATGTGGAGCGAGACATCTGCACTCACAGGCGCGCACAAACACAGACATACACACGTATATAAATAAAAGAGAATGTTAGCCTATATTAGCACCCAACCTTACAATCTCATTCTTTAGAAAATGGAGTCTGAAGGCCTGGTCAGATATTTAACATTATTATTAAATGAAAGGAAACTGAAAGGCAAAAACATCTTGAGGGAGCTCTTTTCAATTACTCTAAGAGAAGCTGTGGAATATGCAGGCCAATGAAAAGCAGGCAGACGCTAGAGAATAAATGGCTACACTGAGAAAACAACACAAATGAAAACAGTCAGATGGAACTAGTGACAATAGCCTTATTAGTTTTAAACCAGCTTCACTCTCCTAAGCAGTCTGGCTGAAGGCTTATATTACTATGCAATGTAGTACCCAGGATTAAATTCTGTTTCTGGTTATGGCTCTAGTTTTCAGCTGCTTTTAAATGTTAATAATTTTAATTTAACTGCCCAACAATGGGGTTTGTATGCTTAAGGCGTACTTTTTATACTTTTAACTTAATATCTCCCATTGTCAATTGTGTAATATCAATATTAATATGAAGTTGAAGGGAATTCCAAAATTGTGTCAGCAAGGCACTTGGCTTGACTTTTGGGCCAATATTTTGGCACCAACATTTTAGGTATACATGTTTACAAGTCAAAACTACTTAAACAGTCTCAGTAACAGGCTCAACATACATCTATAACATTTAAAAACAATCAACATATTCATGGATGTTTTTCTGTGCACCAGTTTGCAAACTTTTGCACAGAGAGCATGAATTATGTTGAAAACTATCATGTCTACAGAATAAATGCAACAGTGACAATCAGTATTTAAGCATGCATACCTTGTCGTAAGATTTTACCACATCCCTTTTGTAAAGCATGCTATTTGGTAAACCTCTATGACCATCTTACAAATTTGTATATCAAATAAAGTATGGTTGGGTGTATGTAAGCATACTTTTTGGTATGTAGGTATCTGCTGATGCAGATTCAAAACATTGTAAAACATAATACAAAAATATAAAACATTTCTATAATCTAAAAAAGGCAAAAAGAGCAAACTTAAAGCATTTTAGCATGGTATTTCAGTGTCAACATTCAGCTTCTCCATTTTCAAAATAAGCGAAAATTTTTCTTCAAGCAAATATCAGAATTATAACCATGTCTGCAGATAACTGCTGATGGGGTTCGAAACATGCTTATAATGCAATTTTTAATCAATGCTTCCAAGTCATAATCCCACACTGTGCATCGCAAGCAAACATCTCATACATGTTTCACTATTGATTTAGAGACTCTTTCACTAACATTTAATGAATAATAATACATTTGAACTTGCTTTACAATTCCTTAACAGTACGGCAGGCCCAAAAAAGGTATTAAGCTTTTATTATTATTTGGGATTTTGAAATGAATACCCCAAAATTTATTCTCAATTCCACTCTTAAAAAATTTTCTGGGTTTGGAAGTTTTACACATACTTCTCTTTTATAATAATTAAAAAAAAATGTTTCACTGTAAGTGAAAATTCCCTTCTTAATTAAGAAGGCAAATGATTCTTGCTGGATTGATGTTTTCCTAGTTAACAGCAATGACACAGAAGTTCAAGACGTCAAGCTCTTAAAATCTTTCGCAAGCAACATATTTCATTTAGCAACATACTACATTGTAAGTGTAGTTATGCTTGCTTTATCAAATGAATGAGCCAAGATCATGATCAATTGCTTCGTTATTAAAATTAGCACTGCATATTCATGGTCTTGCAGGAATTTTGGTTCCTCCTTAAATAGTGAAGCATTCCGAATGTAACATTGTACTATTGTACTAAGGAAAAATGAAACAAAGGTATCACTGAAGATGGAACCAAAAATAAGAAGCCAACTTTAACTTTATAAATGAAATTTAAAGAACAGAAACTTCGGTAATCAAGTGACTTGACTCGGTATTTCAAGCTCACTGCTGTGAGTTAGAAATGTCAGGCAGCCAAACTGAGATGGTAGCATATACTATATCATATATAAGTGAATACCAACCCAATAAACGAATATCTGAATACTCAAACTTCTCACATTAAATAATAATTTGATGTGTTACTTAAGCCCCTAAACTGCAGACTTAAAGTTATTAATCTTATTCAGCTACTACATCCATTTTACTCTACAACAACTATGTAAACTAAGTAACAACTATACGTAGTTTGGAGAGTGATAAAACTGATCTGCAGGTTTCTTAATGTTAAGGGGTTAAGCTCAATTCTTTGACAAAATTACAAAGAAATAAGGAAGGAAACAAACGCAGCAACAAGTAAGTATTTAGTTTTAGTAGTCTGATTAAAACATGCTTGAGAGAAACATTTTTCCTAACACAGTTATACACTTTCATCAATCATACTTTCATCAGTTAAATTAACGCTCATGTAAATTAATATGACAGGATTTTTGTTTCTATTACATCCATTACTTTTTTTGGTATTTATTTTGGAAACTATCCCAATCTTTCTGGGAGTGGGGTTTGGTTATGGATTTGTTGTTTATATAATGCTGTTAAAGAATGCTCTCCTACTGCCAAAAAATTAACAATACTTGTTATAAAGTACTTAAAAATGATATTCAATAATCTTTAAAATAAAAAAATATGGATAATGAGAGTGAGAAAGCAAGAGACACTCACAGCCAGCGTGGAGCTGCTAGTCATTCGGGACATGTGATCAGATCCTATGCCGGGGCTCTTGTCATCAGGGGTACTGCTGGCCATAAAAGCCCTCTGTATCACACGTTTAGGTGTCTTAGTGAATGAAAAAGCCCTTGTGACCTGCAAATGAGCAAAATACACGCATTGCATCTTTGTAAAGTGGGAGGGAATGCTTGATAAAGCTGACCTTGACAGGATTGTCCAATAACTCTACTACACTCATATCTGACAAACTACATAAATCAGGTCTGTGTGCTAAGCTAGTAGTGAAGCTCAGGCTGACTTATGCACCTGCTGATAATCAATTAGTTCGTAAGATTCTATACCCCTTCCCTCAATCTGACAGAGTAAAAAAAAAACAAATGAGTGTCTGTATGTGTATATTACACACCGTTCCCACCCCTACCTTCTTTGATGTTTTTTTGATGGCCCTGGAGGCTCGACTCAGCGTGCTGTCCATATCCTTTGTGCTTACTTGAAGGGAGTCTGGATCTGTACACTGAATCAGGTCTTCCTGTTTTAAATAGATGCCCAATATTTAATAAAACATACAGCTATACTGCTGGCATGTCAAAAGGCAGAAGAGATATTTTAAAGAAATATTTAAAGGAGGTATGCATTGCCACCTAGTGGAGGACCCAGGGCATACAGGTTAAGCACCACCAACATTCACCTGCAGGGCTTAGTGGAGCTTGTTCTTTAATTATAAAGGGAAATATATACATCTGTCTGGCTGGAGCCAATTACACGTGCCGTTTGGCAGGTCTGGGCCTGCATTCATGCGTCAGCAAGAGGGACCTGTGGCGCTGCAGCATGTAGATAAAGCCATCTGCCTCCAAGGTGTAAAGTTCAAGCACAATTCCACTTCTAATTACATTAATCTGTCTTCCAGCTTAACCACGCTGGACAATCTAATAGGATTAACCAGCACCAAAAAGGCCCATGCGCACCACCTAATTTGTTGCTGTAATAAAACGAAGCGAGGCCTAATAAAATAAATAATTACGTTAGGGGCTTCGTCAGCCTCCCGACGAGAGAAGCCAAGGAAAGGGTCATTTTGGGGGGGTGGGGGGTTGAATGCAGACAAGCACGTGCACTCACCGCATCAGCCCTGCAGATTGTGTTGGCCACTTGGCGGCACAGAGTTTTCAGCCAGGCTGTTTTGAGTGCATCTTCGGCAGTGAGCTGAAAGCTGAAGAGGAGGTTCTCTTGCTCAGTAGGAGGACGCACAACCAGGGCGAAGGCATTCTGACACTCTGTATATCCAGAATGAAACAAGTACAGACTCCAGTTTAGATGACAAAGCTAGGAATTTTTGCTGTAAAGTTTAGCTAAGGGAGCTTTGCACTAATTCTTCCAGAGTTTGTATCCATTCCCCAACTGTTTGCACATGCATGACAAAACGCACAATGACCAAGCATTTGGAAAAATTAGTGAAAAGTTTCCTAAAAGAAAAAAGCAATTAGACTAAAACAATTAGAAGTAACATGAGTAGGTATATTGTTAATATACAATTCGCTCACAATACGCTCATTAAGCTCCTCAGAACTGTCTAGAAGTTTGGTTGTCAACCTATGCTCTGATGCACCAAGGTCACCTCAGCAGGGGCTTCCTAATGAGTTAAGGGATTTTTCTAAAATGTACAGGGCAGAATTACTCAAGAGTCAGGTTTTAGAAGCACTGGTCCAGGTCAAATACAACCAGTGCAATTAACATTTTGTCCTTCTTGATATTTTGGTTAACATGACCATTTGATTTTTTAAAGACCTGTTACGACTTTGAAAGAGAATTTAAAGAACCTCTCATTGCACAGGCAGCTTGTTTGAAAGGTGCCACTTGACATTCTGGGGCCTGTAGGTCTTTCAGATATTTCTTCTCCCCCAGTGCAGTCCTCTCAAAAATATTCCAGTTGCTAGGCAGTCAAGAGCATACCAATCATGCTTGTGCTTTTTTAGCTATATCTAGAATACTATCTAAGCACATCCACACTAAACGTATACTACTACTACAAAAAAAATGTACACCGTTACAATAGTAGTTTTATACGATTTTCAAGAATTCCATAAATTTTACAAATTGCATTGAGAAATGTTATTTTAAAACTGAATGACACCAGTCATGAAATTGGAAACAAAGTGGTGAGCCATGACCCATCTGAGCGTTCAAAGGATGATAAACCATCACCTGCTTATTGTGGAAGGCTTAAAAACAGTAAGAGTAAACGTTTGCCCCGTCCCATTTCTGTTTTTGGGCTGCAGGCATCAAAGTAAATAATTTCCAAAATACAACCAAGTTCTCTAGCTAAATAAGTTTAAGTTTCAAGAGAACTTAAAAACAGCAGATTTTTGTATATATTGCATTTTACAAAATCTAAGCTTTTTTGGGAATAGGGTTTATGTATAGAATAAACCTGAGTTAGCAGAGTTCTTGAGGCCGACTCCATTGTATCCACTTGTTTTTAATGTTTTTTGTTTACATTGTGTAACTGTGTACTGTACGTGTTGCTGCCCATCTCGGCCAGGACCTTGAAAAAGAGGTTTTTAACCTCAATGAGTTTTTTTTATTATTATAGTATTTTAACTATTGTTTAAAGTGGCAGATCTGATTAATAGCTCTAATCTCAGTTCTGTCTTTACTTCGAAGTGAATATCAGTGTTTGTTAGTAACATTTTATCTATGGGGGTCTAACACAGCAAAAGGTCAATGATTCTGAGCTCACCCTCAGTGTCTCGCAGATCCAACACCCTGCGAATCTGAGACAGTGGCATGAGCATGATGTGTTTCAGTTGGGCTGGTGGCCGTGTCTGTCCCAATGGACTCTTGAATGTGCTGATTACCTTATGCCTTTTCCTGGCAATCTGGGGAGAGACAGATACACACAAAATATCGTAAAATAAAATTACATCCTGCATATGCCCAATGCTACTAGCATTACAGTAGGTGTATGTGGAGGGTTGAGTGTGTGAATCACTCATCTCTGCTGTTCCAAAGCTAAACGCCCAGGCTCATTAGGAGCCCTTTAATCCTACGGCGCAGGGCCCAGATAAGTGACGCGGCAAGATGCAGAGCAAGAGATATGAATACAGAGGAGTTCATCAATGAATAATTGAGCAGATGGAGCTCCAGCTCTCCCCTCCCTCATTAACAGGCCAGACCTAGAGCTAGGCAAACAGGATGGCCACTGCACACACAAACCCCCGCCCCATCAAACACGACCCCACACTAATCAGGAATCAGAGAGCAGTCAAGCCAGCAAGCATGGACTGCACATGCATTAATTATTCTTTTTTTGTTTTTTTAAACCCCTCTGCTGCACATGAGCTGAGTGAGTGCTTATAGCACATCCATGTCTGTGTGATTGAAAGATGAGAAAAGCAGAAGGGGTGGCACTGGTGACTAGGGGAAAGGAAGAGAAGAGGACATGACTGAATAGAGCATGAAACGACAGTATTTACATACATAAACATACATGTATGTGTATCTGTGTGCACGGACATACAGGGCAGTAGGTTTGTTAAAAGTAATGACCTTTTGTGAGTGTCATTTGAAAGCATATCTTTTAAAAAAAAAAAAAAAAAAAAAAAAAACAATCCAAGAATAAAAAGGAGTAACCCTTATTATAAACTGCATTAGAAGCAGAGGACTGTCTAGCAGCTCTAAAGATGTTTATATCATTGCAAGCAAAATGTCATTTCATGAAGTAAAAACTGCACTTGTTAAAAGTTATAATTATAAGAATAATAAAGATACATTTCTTAAATGAGTGCAAGTGTGAACTTGCCTCCAGACAGTCACTGAAGAGAAAAAGTGTGACATGTTCACCACGGTCACAAGGCTTGTCTCCCAAGGCAATTGTTTCCACTCTGTGCACCAGGCTCCGATGAGACGACAGCAGATTGGCCTGCAAAACACAAACATACAAGTAACATACTCAAACACATATGCCAACATGCATTTCAGATGAGATGAATGATTCTCCTCCTTATTTGCTTTTGAATAAAGTGGCAAGAAGAGACTTGTTTATTCATAGCTTCTTTCTCAGAGTCACAATCTCTCAGATTGCTCCACATCAAGCACTCCTGAAAACAAGACGTATCTACATTAATATGTTCTGTATGGGTCTCAAAAGAAGAGAAGAGCAAGATTATCACCTTGACTGCACAAGGCGCAAAGCTTTTACATGTCTTGACAGAAAGAGAGGAGCACAAAGGAGTACGCTGTTTAATTAAGTGAAATAAATAGGCATGTAAGCTTGACTGCACGGAGGATAGGCCTAGCGCGCCAGCCCTGTGATTTAAAGATTAGCGGATCGTCACCATGCATACAACTTGGGTGAGTAAACACATAAGCGACTTACAGGGCAGCCATCCACTTCATAAACCACATCAAAGATCTGCTTCTGGCCCTCTGTCTTTCTCTTGTCTTCATTTATATGGCTGAGTTGAGAGCAGAAAGAAGATTCAGGAGATGGCACTTGATCAGCGAAGAACATGGAATGCATGTAATGACAAAATAACACGAAATGGACTTATCAACTCACGTCATAACCTCTTTGAGGGACTCAATGGCCTTTTCCAAGGTGATTTTATCAGGATTATCATCAGAGGTGTGCTTTTTAATATCTAAAAAATGTACAATGTGTCAAAAATAAAAAGAGAAGATAGGTTTTAATATATATGTATTAAGGTAAAGGTAAAATGGCATGAACTCAGGAGCACAGTACTATTCACAAAGGGCCTATTTCCCACATATTTCTTGTATTTTATTTTTTAGGTCCACTTTTGACATTTACACTGGGCTTGCAAGGTTTTGAACTGAATTTTCTAGATTTTCAATATTTCTAAATATAACCTAAACAAAAAAAAAGGCCTAAAAGTACAAACCCCATTTTTGGAGAAGCTGTGAAATATTGTAAAGTGCAATAAAACCAAATATATGGTTTGTAAATTTTCTTGAGTCTTTAATGGTTTGGCTGATGAACTACATTTTATTATGTAAATATAAACAGATTTTGAATTTGATGCCTGCATTCCACCTCAGCTGACTTAGCAACCATGTTTATGGCTAAGGCAAAAAAAAAAAAAAAAAAAAGGAGATGGGGCAGCTTGTTATGGCGCAATCCAACCACAGCACAACTAGGTCATCTCTGTTTTCATGGGTGTCTCTGATGAGTTGATTGACTTTCCTTTGTGTGCTCCAAAAAAACAGGAACTAGAAAAATCGCAAATTTTACACAATTTCCACATCTCAGTCATGTCATTTGCATGGGTCAATAATCTTGTTTCCAATCAGCCTCCCCCCTCGGGACCTACTGGGGTATTTTCTTGAAGGCCTTTCTGTAGCTTACTGAGTCTCTTTAGTAGTCACCAAACTATTCTTGGTTGTTACCCAGTCTGTTCCTAGGTGTCACTGGCTAAGCCAGTGGTACTAAGCTGTCTGGAATGCCGAACAATACTGCAGAAATGCCAGTGCTTTGCCTTTTTTATGGCTACTCCAATCAAAGAGCAGACAAAACAAAGGCAACACTGCAGGGAACATAGCTAGCCACATATGGGAAAATATCACCAAAAACGACATCTGGTAACAGTGAATATCAAAATTTCAGCTTTTGAAACTGGATTGGAGCTTAAAAACATAGATTGGTATGTCTCTGCTAAAATTCCTCCTAGCCAATATGTAGGACTGAAACAATTACTAGAAATGTTTAGTTGCAGTTCTTACTGCACAAGGGAGTCATGCTAGATAGTGAAAGCAAAGGTTCATATATTTTTGTAATATATGGTCTGGGAAGCATACATTTTAAACACTTAACAGTGATTAAGTGTAAGTCAATAAAGTGAGGTAATTGTTTTTCCATAATATGGGCCTTTTCAAACATCTTCAATGGGAAAGTTCAGCAGTCCACTGCTGATTAATAAGCATGTGTGACAAAGTGTGTGTGTAGACATGTCTCACCATTCAGCAGCAGAGCCACACTAGGTAGTCTCTGCACAGGACGGATCAGCAACTCCACCAGCGTCTGGCGCCCACACTCAGGTTTGGCCTGATTAATCTAGATGGGTTTTAAGAAATAGTGAAGAATACAGGGGGCCTACTGTTTTCTTCTTTGCTTGCAGACACAAAAACACACAAACTATACCTTCAGAAAGGCGTGAAACCTCGGTTTCTGCTTCTCACACCTCACGATCGTCTCCTTGCTCATCTCAAAGAAGTTGACAAATGGTGGGTAAGCCTTCACCAGCTCTCCAGACTATGAGAGAGAAAAGGAGTCTTACAAAGGCATCACTCTTCACCAGAAAATCACAAAACATGATCACAACTATGCTGCACTTACATATTTCAAAATTATATCCCCAACGCTTTTGTCTTCTGACCAGTTCATTACAAGCTCCTCTAGGTCCGCCTGGCCAAAGACGTTTACCAGTGTTAATATGTGCTCCAAAGGAGTAAGCAAATTTACATCATTCACAGGTTCAAACAACTTCCTGCCCACCTTTATCCTGGTGTGTACTTCATAAATGTCTGGGATACTGCCAAATATGGTCTTAATCTCCTCTTGGGCCAGTATGGGGCCTCCCACCTGGCCCTCCTTTTCCAGAGGATGTTTAAAGAGCTGAAAAAGAGACAAAAGGCTCATGACTAAAGACACAGAAGCATTTGCCATATTCTCCTGAAGTGCCAGGCAGAATATTTGGTAACATTTTAACATAACAGTGAGTGAGTGAGTAAGGCAGGGATGATCATGCTTCTTTGATTATATGACATTGCAGCAATCTTAACAAACCTCTCATGCATCAAATATCAGTCCTACATACTGTGAGTGTGTATCTGTGAGAGAAAAGCAGGCTCCATGAGGCACAGGTGTTTGGATGTAGAGTGGGCTCTCTTGACCATTCCACTGTAACACAAATCTAATTCATTTTCTCCCCCACTGGTTTGGAGCACTGGTACAGCCCGATAAGGCCACAGACAGGCAATGTGGCTTGCCATTGTGTGTATATGCGTAGGAACTGTGTGAGAAAGGGTGGGAGAGAGACCTGTAGAACCGTGGCCAGGATATCCACATAGTTGCTCTCGGTCTGGTACAGTTCCTTGGACACCTGCCATCTTGCCGACTGCTTAGGCAGGACTGGTGTAGAGCTTTTTGAGGGCTTGGTGTTCTCTGAAATGCATCAGTACATGCAAAAAGGTGAGCACCAAGATAATCTCTAGGAGCACATATATATTTCCCTGCACATGTATAGAACATTACATTTTCATTTGTACACACAAACACTCCGTATGTTATAAAAAGTGGTCCAGTTAGATTAAATTTAGACTCCCTGAAAAGCTAAATGTAATACAGTGAACAATCTCAATTTCCACTTTTTCCTGCATGTTTTGGAAATCACACAACACAAAAAAAAATTGTTTGGCCTAAAAAGGAATCTATATACTACAAATTTATTTGCACTGTATTTATGTATCAAAGATGATCACTATTTATTTTAAAGTGACAATTTTCTGTGACTGTTTTTGTGGCTGTGTATTATTCCTAGAATTTCAATGTAAATTAATTGAACAAGCAGATATATGCAAATATTTGTTTTTTTGTGTGACATCAAAAGGAGTTTAAAAAGCATTTGCATATTATAACAAATGCTTAATTTAATTAAAATTTCAATTTTTCCATGATACAGACCCCCTGACAAAATTAACTATTAATTAATTAAAAATTATTTATATCAGCATTTATCAGACACAATTTAATACCCAATAACTACTCCTGGGTCAGTCTGATTTCACCTGTTAGGCTGGACTCAGCTGGCTGACTGCATGTACTCCATGACTCTGGGGAGGATTCGAGCGAGAGCTCAGCTTGGATGTGCTGGGCATGCTCGGCTAGTTTGCCTGAGCATTGGAAGTATGTATCCTGCTCTGAGGCCTTTTGTGGTGTGCTGGTACAGTGGAAGACCCACTCTCTGCTTGTCCTACTCTTTCTTTCCCACACACTCCTCCTCTTCATTGGCCTTCGACGTCTATGCTTGCCCTCCATGCTATGCACTGCAACAAAAGTGCAGCCTCACATTCTGCTCTGCCAGCACACACTCTCTCTCTCACACACATGCACACCTCTTCCTCAACCTAGGGTACAGTCTTCATCTACTACCTCTCAGTCCTGTTTAAAACCCCCAACAGAGATGCTGGAGCCAAAAGAACCTCTGGGACTGCACAAGTTCAGCATAGAGGTCAAGAACCAAGCAGACTGACAATACATAATAATGGGCTGCTCTGCTGTCTGTCGCTTTCTCTCACCTGCCAGAGCCTTGCAGGTCTCTGGGGTGTTTGAAATATCCAGCAGGGAACCCATGGACAGAGAGTGCTCTGCTGAGGGCCTCTTGCGCGGGGGGAAAGGTGAGATCTCTGTCTCTTTCGCAAGCTGAGCCAGAGTGTCCCGAAGTCGTCGCCGCTTTCGATTACTTGTGGGAGTAGTGAGTGAAAGTAGAGACACTGCCTTCTTCATTGCAGGACTTTCCGACTGAAAGAAAAAAAAAGATTTATGTATATATAAAGTCTTGAGACAAGAGTAGCCATGTTGGTCATTACGGTCATCACATCTTCAATTTTTCCCTTTACCTTTTCAAAAGAATACATAGACTCTCCAGCTCGGGCATCCATCTGAATACTTCCCCAAAACCACTTGAAGAAAGGAAAAACAAAAGAAAACAATAGAAAACATGTATAGACAATAACAGATTCATTCATACAGATGTAGATTAACAGAAGAATACTCATAAGGAATGCCATGATTACTCCAAGAAACCTGATTAATCTCTGCAGCCCCAAAGCCTGACATGACTGGTCCCCAGGACAAATAAGTTTAAGAAACGCTGCATTAGATAATAGAATTCTTGTAAGGGTCTTTCTTACATTTAGAATCATGACTTAATTAATTTTTTGGTAACAGTATCACTTTTAAGGACTTTTTTCCAAAAAGAATTTTATATGTTGGAAAGGCTATGTATGGTCTTATGTATTATATAAGTCTGATTATTTTTGTAATAATGGAAAAACACACCAAAACAATTTGGAAGACGTAATTAATAGTAAATCCCTTATACTGACAAGGGAGCTTTAATTTACATAAATCAGTTTAGTCACTTACGATGCAAGGCAAAACTGCTCTTAACATGCAAAGCAGCACAAGTGAGTTTAAGCTGTTGACTTTCATCCACAAGACCTTGTGACATCTGCCAGAACAGAGCGCAGGTCCTCACCTCCTGTTTAACAACATATAGTCTCTTGGACGGCACAAAGGGCAGCTCTTTAATGGAGTTCTCCTCCACCACCAGGTGAGTGCACTTCTCATCTCCGACCTCCAGATACCGGCCACCTGGAGCACACAACACGCAGGCAAATTGACCTAAAAATCATAACGTGAACCTGGTCCACTTCTTCCAGCAAGCTCAATGGCCAAGGATTTATCACCACAGCCAAAAAGACACTCTGATGTAATTTCTTAGAGCGACCACCAAGGAAATTTTTTACATAAAAGGCAAAAGACAGAAAAGGCCCTACTGCACTGAAGAGCAGAATAATATGACCTTTCAATCACCTTTTACGAAACTAGGCTTAACTCAGACCACTCTCACACAAAGCAGAGGGACTTTAAATAAATACAGAGGAAAAAAGCCTTGAAATACTGAGCTACAAAAGCCCTTTGTAAGAGGTATAGAGATGATTCTGTACCATGCTTCAGTGTCCTTTCCTCCATGTTGTTTTTTTCCTCCTCAGAGAAGCCAAGAAAGCTCAGAACACAGTCCTGAAACGGAGGCACTTTGAATGCTGTACGGAACTCTTCGTCGCCTGCATGGAAATTGCTGCAAGCAGAAGGTTTGCATCAGCCCCCACAACACAAATATGTCACAAAAACCAGCATAAACATATGCTCTCGAAAGCACGAAATTCATACTTTTTGACTGATTCTAATGAATCCCTAGGGAACAGAGAGCATAAGGCAGACTGTTCAAAGTTGGGAGAACACTACCATGCAGACAGCATGTAATGCACTACAGTCTCAACATTAAAGCTGGCAAGAAAATAAAACATTGCTGTCTTCCCTACACGAGAAAGGGAGATTTAAAAAAAATATATATAAATAGATTTTATTTTGCTGTCAGACAAAACCTGGCATATCTATACACACACTTACATGTCATCCTTGTGCTCCCAGGCCTTATGAATCCAGTCAGGGGTGAGAATGGGTGTACCCATGCAAACAGCCAACTAGAGAATCACAGAGAGAGGGAATTAAGAACCAAAGAAACAAGTTAAAGGATAGATTGCGAAAAAAAAACCTTCCCCTCATGCATTATGCATATATGCCTAATGCATGATTCAGGCTAATTCAGCAGAAATTTCCTGTGAAGAGAAATAAATATGTACAACCTTAATAAAACACTCTACAAAACAGCTCTGATAACTACTCAAAAATAAAGGACTGATTTGCAGAATTTCTGGAGCTTCAAGACAAAGGCAAATGTCTCCATTAAAACAAAGTGCAATTATTACAAATTTAAATATATTTTAAAAAACAAATCAAAGCCATTTAAAAATTTTATTTACAAAAACTAACACCACAAGCAATACTTGGATTTACGATGTGTACTGACTGTTCAGGTGATAGGATAGATCAGACATATGTAATAAGTGTATTAATTTATTCTTGGCCAACCACACCCTATTTCCATGACATGCTGAGAGCTGTGTACTACAATAAAGTGCACATATATAATGAAGCATTTGTCTTTAAACAGTTTGCCTTAATTTCAGTCAATTACAAAGACCCTGACATGCATTTCAGAGCATTCAATCATTCAGTCAAGCACAGAGAGGCAAAGGGAATAAAAAGAGTAAACTCAAGCGAATCAATAAAATGTGGAATGCTGCCTTTCTCCAAGTCACTCCTGGAGGAGCCTGCCCCCTCTTTATATCAGCTTTAGAACAGGGCTTATGGGCTATGTGCTAGAGCTCAGAGATATTTGATCAGCGAACATCCCCACATACGAGAAACAATTTTTCTGCGACACCATTGAGCTACAAAAAATTCAGTACAGCCGTTAGGATGAATAGTTTGATGGGATAAGCCCTTAGCTGCAGCAGGACCTGCTGATACTCTGAAATATTTAAAGCAATAAACTGAATATGGGATTAAAAATAAAGTCAGTGGAGCCAAAGTCAAGAATATCACTGTTTCGAGCATCCATCAGTTTTATTCCTGTTTTCTAATCAAGGTGCATATGAAAGTCTGTTGAAATACAGACCCTGTATTTCTCGCCATGAGTGGAATGGGCAATGAGATGGGTGACTTTAGCGCTGAAGTCCTTGCGGATGGTACCGCCCATGTGATGCACCAGGTTGACCAGGTTAACCTGTCGGAACAGTGAACAAACCATAACTCCACAGCAATTACATCACCAGGTATTAATGTCTGCTCGACCATCAGACTCACCACTTCTTCTTTCTTGCGGAAACCAGTGAAGCACAGGGACAAATTCAGCATGGTGGTGGAGTAGAGAGGACGGGATGAAAACGGCAGAGGCTACATAAAGTAGAGGACGACATAAAAAGATGAAGCATGTGGAAAAAGACGTATTTTCCTTTCATTATCACACACCCTGTAAAACAAACAAAAACTACTAACATGATTATGGTCAAGTCAAGTTTATTTCTATATCGCTTTTTACAACTGACGTCACAAAGCAGCTTTAGGTCTGAGCCCCCATTGAGCAAGCCATAGGCATCAGAGGCAAGGAAAAACCTATTGCTCATTTTAAATAACTTAAGCCTGTTTATATTTATTATAGTAATCTATTTTGTTTTTTGATAATTAATCGAGTACTCCTATACATGGGAATCGTGGGTCAGTGTTGATATTGAATATTTTTCCTGCACGTATGTGTCCATTCTGAAACCAATGCCAGTTCATAAACCTTTAAATGCATTTCTGCATTAGAACTAGATCCACCTGGATTACAGCAAAATATGCATTAGAATTTAAAGAGAATGTAAATTTTAACCAAAGCCCTAAAATAAAAGAATTCCTACAGCTTACTTCACAGGCCTTTTTAGGAAAAAAAGCCATCCATTACTTCAACAAACTTCAACTGTGGGCATCCCAAACTACAAAAACCAAAAGAGCTCTGTCGTTGGCACCACCCAATGTCCTGGTTTTATCTTTAAGGCAGAAGAGCTAGGAGACTGCCCTTGCTCGGTTTTAGTCGAGAGACGCTCGTGTCTATATCTTAATCTGGCCACAGTTGCGTGGGCATTCATGTGTGCACAGCACTGGGAACTATCGCAGGTAGCTGAGCAGGTGCTGCTGCTTACACAGAGATAACTGTAATGCATTTCTCTGGCTTCATGGTAACAATCAAAAGAAGCAGCTTATGAATCAATTTCCCTCCGAAGGAGAACTTTCCCGCTATCTAGTTTACCTTATGCGGACTGCAAGCGTATGTTAAACTACTCCTTTTACAATATTGGAATTACAGCAATTTCACTGCTTGTGAAGGAAAAAAGCACTCATAACAAACGTTTGAATCACACATAGGTGTGATTCAGTGATTGCATGTAGGTCTTACCTCCCCCTTCTCAGCACAGTGCAATACCACAGGAGGCCCCAAAATGCGGTTGTCATTCTTGTATAAATAGCTGTAGTCTGGAGACTGAAAGTCCTTCAGTACAAAGACAGTCTCAAACTCTGCATTCTCTCCATCCCCAAACTCTCTGACATTGTCTGTCCTTATACAGGGGACATTTATGTCCTGATGGGACAAAGAGACAAGGAGTATCAAAGTCAAAGAGGCTTGTAAAGGGAAGCAGTTAAAAATAAACAATTAAAGAAAGGGTGAAAAAACACCAAGCAAAGATTCTGCTACCAATGACACTAAATATTCTGATGGGAAGGTTCAGTTGGAAAATATTTTTCCAACACATGACACTTTTTGGAATAATTGCATAGGCTTTTTGAGCCACACTTTGAAGTCAATCAAATCTCAATCTCTAATCAAAGAGAATTCAAAAGCAAGAGGGTGAATGATAAAGCAGTCCACATTTCCTAAGAATTTGAGGCATGAAAGGACGTTTATGTATCATTTGTAACAGAAGTCCAAAAAAACGTGTATTTTAGCAGTCACATTAAACAGTTCTGACAGAGGTATCACAGAATGACACATTGCAGTGAAGTAGTCTCTTGTCAAGGAACGATTTAGGAGGGAAAGACACACAAGGACACAGGGCTCTCTTGTTTACTGAGGGAGGGCCCACTGCATGATGAAATGCAGGCAGGCATGAGGAGAATGAAGCCCTACTCCACAGGCTTTCGTTGCAGCCCTCACCTGAGAAGAAATGCTTTAACCCATACACAGTTCCCTCATACCGATACATGCGTTACATATTCTGTGACATTCCCTACTTGAGCTTGTGAGGAAGGAAAAATCAATAAAAAACAAAAACCCAGAAAATTCTAAACTCCTTACAAGAACACCGCAATGATAAAAGCCAACAGATAGATTAATAAACACTGACACATGTGTACAGCATTGTTAGAGAAAACTGTTAGGAAGGATTTAGTGCACCACATTGTGTTAAAGAAAAATTTCAGTGTTTAGTGACACACCAGTCCCTATGTCATTGCCCATGCAGCAAAACCCTTCAGCGTGAACTCAAGCATGCAAAGAGCGGTCTTCAAGACGTACCATATTGACTATAGATTTTATCAATTTCTCGCCAGACTCAGAGCCTGGGTCTCCTTCTTTAATCTTTACCACCGGGACTTCCATTATTCTGATTGCCTGCAAAAATGAAGCATTTGGCATCAACCTGGAAACCTACTGCTGATAAATTCGCCATTCGTGAGGCGTGATATCCTCGCAACCCAGGAGGCGAGAACTTCAAACAAATGTCAGACACGGTCTGGGGAGGACAGTTCTGCGAAATTAATGAAGTTCAAAGCTGCAAGGGACTTTTGTCAATTCACTCTGCCCATGATTAAGCTGTGTGTGGATGTGCTGCTACTACAGATTGGCAAGAGGAATAGATCGTTTTGCAACATCTGTTCATCGAACAGGTCACTAGTACCCTCACAAGGGAAAAGGGCAGAGGATTTCTGGATGACTTCTACTCCTACACACACATACAGGCACGCAAATCCTAACACCACCACACAGCTCTGAGGTCTTGTGGGAGGTGGGGTTAGACAAAACAGTGGAGAGGAAAACTAACTTCTTTGAGAGATCCACTTCCCTTATCTAGCACATGCTGCAGAACTCAAACTCAGATCAAACATAAGTTTCTGTTATATATTTTTAATGAGAGACTACAAACTGCAAAGAGCTGCTCAACCAAAAGACCACAGTGACCTAGTGGTTAGGACACTGCCTTAGGGACTGGAAGGTCACAGGTTCGAGTCCCAGCCCAGGCACTACTGAGGTACCCTTGAGCAAGTTACTGTCCCACTACACTGCTCCCCGGGCGCTGTTGGTAGCTGCCCGCTGCCATCTATCTATTTATCTATCTATACGGCGATGTGATTCATCACAATAATCAAATATCAGATCTAGCTGTATGCTACAATAACTACAATAACTCCCTTTAAGCTATATCGTTGCTTACGCACACTTAACACTAAGCAAGGAGATATATAGAAAATGAGGATTTTATTTGTAAATTCTTCACAAGGAACAGAAACAAGCCCATCGGTCAACTTTGAGGCAATGCATAAAGGGTCCTTAAAAGCACAAATCATGTCCAAAAGAAAGCAGGAGTATGTAAACCTGTATTTGCCAACATTTGTTAGATAACTGGGACTTCTTATAGCTATTCATTACACAAAACGGGCTTATAATACAAATAAATAAAATAAAACGTGCTATAAATACAATATCCACTAGACACAGGAACAAAAATATCATTAAACTATTCTGTCTCTGGGTAAACAGAAAAAGGTTATTTTTTGCAACAATGTTGTGCTGACACTTTTAAACAAATCACACAAGTGGAAAATCTAGACCGAGTCACAACACACAGATTTCCGCAGGAAATCAGAAAACGCTGCTTGTGCTGATCTGTACACAGATCTAACAGCCCAATCTCCAGAAGTCAGAAATCCCCGAACGGCAAAAGAGGGAAGATTTTTTGCTAATTGCTTTTCTATGAGCCTTGCAGGCAATATAATGCAGCTTTTCTATTTACCATAAACTCTCAACTTACAGCAAACAGCAAAACATACATAACTAACAGTTTTAATTCAGAACACAGATGTGGAAATGTAATACTGTAATAAATCTTAATCATTACTGACTGCAGCTCTCACAGGCACATAAAACTAAAGCAAAAAATGCAGCAAATTTTGAATAGTATCAAACATGTTTAACATACAAAGCACTGGAGTGTGTCCAATTAATAAGAAAAAATACTATTCATTTTACCTCCATTGCCTTTATGAGTTCGTCATTGTTGCCAGCTTCTCCCACCAGCACTACCCTGGTCTCCACTCGGTGCAAGATTTCTGAAAGGGTTTAAAAGAGCAGAAGTGAGGTAAGTCTCCTAGAAAAAACCACAAATATGGTCACAATAAAAATAATCTGGGCTCTCCTGTTAAAATGACAGCAGTGTGGTAAAAACACTGATATATTACACTAGGCATAGAGGACACGTCACTTACCCTGTGCATCTTCAGAGGCCAGACTTAGGAATGTGTGTCCATTAGAGGTCTCGGTCATTCTGGAGTCATACACAGACGAATCCACCAGCAGGCTACGGGCCATACCCAAAGTTACAATACTGCTGTCAGCCATGGTGCTGTGGCCCAATTCTGTCCATGAAAAATAAAGATATCAAAAAGAGGGAACCAGCAAGAAAGAAATGTCTTGTAACCTATAGTTAAGAGTACAAGCCCTGACTCATAAAGATGACACAGAAACCTCTGTAGTTGTGTGTATGGTGTGCATGTAAGTAACTGGGTGGTATAATTGGGGCTATGCATCAAATACAAAGGGAAAATTCAGTATAAAGCAGAGGCACATTTGTGTTAGTGCCTGCAGATGTAAATAAGCCCAAAAATAAAATGTTGACAGCTATAAGATGGAGCACTTGTCTTACAAATGTCCAAAATGTAATAAAATAGCTCAAAGGTGAACTTCTGATGCCACTAGACACTACCAATTCACCTGACTTACCTGTCTACTGTAATGGCTTAGACTCCAACTTAGTGTCGTTAGGAGCAGGACATTCTTATAAAATAATATCAAGAGATAGAAGACCGACCTTAATAAGGACGCTTTTGCGAAACAAATCACCCAAAATGTGTCAACTGCTAGTCAGCTAAAGGTGGGGAGCACTTAGAGATAGTGCTAATGCAAACATGGCTAATGAGCAACCCTGAAGCTTTTGAACAAAGGAAACGTAACGTTAATCAATTACCAAAAGGTTTAAGACAGATTAGATAATCTTACCGACTAAAAGAGAAGAAGGTCTTTGTGAAGTGTTATTTAAAAAACTTCGGTTCAGCTGGCTGACTGACCAGCAGGCCGGCTAGTAGCACACTAACTTCACTCCTGCCTGCCGCCGCCTCCCTCCTCTACTGCCGTATAATGTATTTTTAAAAATACGAATACAAATTTTCAGTGCTATCAAAGACGCAGTTATCAAATAAATTGTCTTTAATCGCCGCGCACTCTAAAACATACTACGAAGCGAGTCTAAACATTAAATCCATCTTCGGGGCTTTGTACGTCCACCCGGGTCAATTCACTTTCTTGAATTCAAAACTCAAGGCAAACTGAGGACCCGTGCGCTCATTGGCTGAGAAGTACGATGATGGCGGAAGTATTGCATTGCGGGCCCGGATTGGCTGTTGAATTCAAACGGGAACGCGACAGTGTGCGGTTGGTGTTGTGGCCTAAAAAACTACTGAAATTAATCTTTCTTGTTTAAATTACTGTTGATTCGCTGAATTAATGTAAACGAGTATCAAATTCGGGCGGGAAATTAGTACCAGGAAAATGGAAAGTTAGTTTACTTTTATATTTAATTTTATTTATTTATTTACCCCCCCTCCCCCGATGTGATAAGCCAACTGATAAGACATATTTTAAAATATGCCAAGAAACCACAACCTCGTTCAGTTTTTACACTTCAGTAACAATTTTATATTTTGTGTCGAATAACTGAGAAACTTCGACCTTATGCTGAACTTGTGCCGGAGGGCAAAAGGGCTGGGAGAATATTTAATGCGAATCAATAACATAAGTTAGTTCAATGGAGGAAAGCCTTTCTTTATAATAATGCTTTGTAGTTTGTTTTTGTACACACTTAAGCATGGCAAAGACTTTTAAATATTAATATTTGAGATCACTTCAGGTACACCATACAGACATTAGATTATGCAAATGTTTGGAGACCCCTGGTAGAATTACATATTTAGCTTATTTTTAAGAAAACAAAATGTATTCAACATCTGCATTAAATTTTGTTTAAATGCCTAATTGCTATTTATTTATTGAATTTAATACAGTGGAAAAAAATGGAATGTAAAAAAAGTTTGGGCACCCTACATGTCATATATATAAATTATCAATTACTGTCCACAGAAAACCATGTGTTTTTTCTGCATTAATTGATCACAACAGCCTCCATTTACATTATGTAAAACCTCTATGAGGAACTGATCAAAGGAAATGGTCCAAAATGGCTTAAAATGAAATGTTTTTACATTAACTTATGTAGATGTAAATATATATTTTTTTTGCCTTCTATAAAGTTACCATTTTAGACAGAGTTTTCTAAATTGCAATAATATTTAAGCTTGAAAGAATCTTTTTATATGCTGGACTATATGCTGGGAACAGATTTTATATGCTGGCATTACTCAGTTGTAGATTTTAATGTGCCTTAAAGAGTGATAAGGCATTGGAAGGTAATTTAACCTTTTTTTTCTTTCTTTTTTTAAAAATTGCTTTCAAAAGTGCAGCGAATCCTAAATATTTTTATTCTGTGCATTATCTGAGAATCATAAGTAAAGGCTTTTCATCTATGCAATGTATTAAAATAACAATAATATCAGATGCTGGTCTTTTTTGGAGGCTCTTTTAAATGTTTAGACCACAGGTTCTATTCTGTCTACTCTGTCTCTGTTTAACTCACATGTGTATACAAGAACGTACATTCAGGCTAAGGCCTCATTCATGGCAAAAATGCATTGAAGAAGAATTAAAAAATGGAAGAGTACTGTGAGGTGAAGTGGGGAAGTCAATGCCTTCTTAAAATAAATATTTATTAACCTTCTGGTGAGATTTTACCGCTCTGTGCATCTTAAATATTAAGGCAACACAATACCACATGACAGGTCTCTGAAAATGAAGTTGTTGTCTGTCTCCCCTATACCCAGTCATTACATAAAGAAAAGGGCTGGCCTTTTTTTTCAAGCAAGAGATGCTTCGAAAGTCTTTGTTCTGTTCCAGCTCACTAGCGTGGTGGCTCAAGAGGCAGGAGGCTCATAAAGAATTCCTTCCAGGCAGTGGTTGGGGGCTGCTGCTGGGGCTGGCTTCAGAGAGGCCTCGAGAAAGCTGTGCCTGGCCTGAAGGACACACGGGTGATTTCTGGTGAGATTTTTCCCCTTTTCTTGTCTTTCTTTATTTTTATTTTCTTTTTTTCATCTGCCTCTGAATGTGTGGCACATCCAGTCCTTTGTGATGGCAGTGCACTCTCCTCATTTCCCTTCTTTCCTCATAGGCCCTCTGGAGCTTGAAAGTCGCCCTCAGTAGAACAAAGCCCAGTGAAGCTTGCCTTGCTCCCCTTCCTTTCTGTCATTCTTTGAGAAGCACACCTCTGTGTCCCCACAGATAGGCCGCATGACATGGACTAAACGGTCATGTGGCATAAGATGAGCAACTATTCTGCAGAACTCACAGTCACAATAGCCTTTCTGATACTTCAGATGGGCATACAGAATTCAGAATGGAGTGGTGTAATGCAATAACATTTGTCACAAAGTAGAGACCTTTTTTGTCAGGTTTTTAAACACCAGATGTACTTCACCTGTTATGTTAATGCTATAGGTTAGGCTACCTTTCCTAATCTCCTCATCAAGACCAAAATGTTTATGCACACAAGAAACAAAATAAAAAAGCTGTGTTTTTCCCCAACTGTGTCTTTTCTGTTCAACATTTTATCAAGAAAATGGCATCAGGTGAAATTTAAGTGACACTTTTCAAGGCAAATAATGAATTATTATTAACAGACAGCGTGGCACACCAAATGAGGTTCAGTTCCAATGTTTTGGCACTGGATAAAACTGGATAACCCCCCCCCCAGTCCTAGGGACCGATTGACTTGCATGGTTTTAACTCCCCAACCATCAAACACACACCTGATCCAGCTTATCAGCTAATTATGAAGCTCTTCATGAGTTGGATCGGGCATGCTGAAGGATGAGATTACTTGAAACTGTGCAGGGCAGTGGGTTCCCAGGATTAGGGTTAGGAAATCATTGGTTTAGATAAAGTGGCTTTACTTTGCTTTTAAGCAGTTTGGAACATGCACATCCTTGCTGCATTTAGCTCCATAATTATTGGTATACCTGGTAAAGATGTGAAAAATGTGTGGTTATGAGGAAAATCTAACTGTTAATTTAAGTCAGTCAACAGCTGTAGATATTCTTATGAATAAAATATAACAGAAGTAGGTTCCCCTTTAGATGTCCTTTTTAACCTAATTGTTCAGGATTGGTCATTCACGACTTACTGTTTTACAAGGGTATAATATGTGGTCACACAGAGGTCACATTCCCTTAGTTGTTCATTGACATAGGCAAGATAAGAGGCTCTGAGTTTTAGGTTTGCAGAACATGGACACATTTTGGGGTCACAAAGTTTTCAAAATTATAATATGACTCCACCTTCATGACAGCAAAGTATTAGGAAGGCATGCCAGAGGAAAGCCTCTGAACTTGGCGTTCACTACATGCTGCTGGAACTTTGAACGGAATGGCTATAAATATAGCTTTCTTGCAAACTTAAGGCAGTTTTGGCATGATTTTGAATGAAAGCAAGGCAATGATTATAAACACATGTCTGAACCCCACTGAACACCTCTTTGGTCAGCTGAAGAAGATGGTCCAAATAGATGATCTAGGACCCTGGAGGTCCAGATTGCATATTTCTCTATTCCTCATTATTTTCAAGCTTTATAAGAGAGCTTTCATTGTTGTTTTGCTGGCAAAGAGAGGCTGCACTATAGTACTATACGCAGGGGATAATTGTTACATTTTTTAGATAAATTTGGCTTGATTAAATGTTAGATTTATCATGCTTTAAGCACAAATAAATAAATAACCATATGTATATGTGTTTCAGCATTTTCTGAGCATCTGTGTTTAAGCAGTTCAACTTTATTTCTTCTCATTGTACAAAAGCTGATAAAAAGTGTAACTGGCTGCAGGAATACATCAGATTTTAGTTCTAACATTGATTTTATTCCTTCCCTTGGGCTGTTTAAATGGGAAAAGTGTAATGCTCTGCCTCCAACATTCCACATAATTTATCATCAATAAGAACAAGTAATTAACACAGGCTTTAACTATGCATGTGTTTAATCGTATGTTTAAAAATGTAGACTGGTAATATATACTTGTTTTTTCTGCTAACACTGACCATAGGAAAAAGTCAAAACATCAGTTTGTCTTCATAATAAATAACAGTGCATAATGATACGTCATCAACAATAAGCTCTGCATTCCACATTTCATTTTTGTGCTTAGAATTTACACCAATAACTAAACAAGATAAAGAAATGTTACTGAAATTTGGTCAAAAGGGAAAAAAGTGGAGAGCTTCTGGTTTAAAAATCAACCAGACAGCTTCAGATAGTGGTTCATGTTGAATGGGTTCTTATTACATGAAACATTTGGTGTCATATTATACATTCAGTGACAAGCTGTCATTGCATTTTCCTCACACTAAAAATATAAGTTAAAATATGAAAATATGAAGGCCGCATTTGATACAGTACACTTATTGATTTATCTGCTGCCTTTATATATTCAATTTTATGTCTTGACCAAGAGTTGAATCTGTTTACCCAACATGAAAAGCATAAAATATCTGGATCTAATCACACAATATGATCTGTTCTTACAGTACGGTTGGAATATGTGCTACAATGATAAAGTATGAGAAGATAAAATAAGCTCAACCTGGATTGAGGTCTGTGAAACAGCCAAGTGAATAATTGAGGAAGATTATATGTAGCCCTAAAATCAATGAGAAATGAATGTTTACAGAGCTGCTGTAACATTACATAACAAATAAGTCAACATATTAAAAAACTGTATATAAATCTTATATAATACACATACACATAATAGAGTGTTATTTTTTTTCCAAAAGTGCTGCGTTTCTGACCAACAGAATCAAAAAGTAATCTTCCAAAGATGGGTTCTTTTCTATTTCAGTGTCTTTTAAGTAGCAATTTCAGCAGGACAAAACAGAGTCTTTCTCTTTTTTTCATTTCTCTATCACTGTATCTTAATGACCTTTCTTCACATTTGTCATGCCCCCTTGGAAGAATACTGCATGGCTTCCAGTTTTTTCCTCTTCGTTCTCCATAAACCTCTATGTACATTTCATTCAAAATGTCACTGTCTTTTTGCTGTTAAGGCACAGCAGACTATTGATAGCTAATGGTGACAGGTGACTGGCCATGTCATCTGGCGCATCGCAACAATGGCTGGAGCAAAGTCTGTGCTCGAGCATCCAAAGGCCAAAAATGGTAGCAATACTTTCCAGTGCTCGAGCACTCTCTTTTCAGTGTGGCTGGGAATAGCAGCAATAGAGGGTCCCCACTTTTCCACAATGGCGTGGCTCGTTCTAGTGCTTTACAGGATTCTATCCAACTCAAAGGCTTAGCAGGGAAGTATCCTGCACTCTTCATGGATGCATGGCACTAAAGCAAGACATCAACAAGAACAACAATAAAAAAAAGAGACGATGCACATGTTCAACATGCAAGCCTTTTCTCCTGGGCCTGAAGTAGCCCAGGACTCTCCTCCATCTCCTCTGTGTCCGTGAGGGCTGCAGTGCACAGGTCACTGAAGATGTCTGAAATCAGAAGATGTAAAAAAAAACACAGTTCATCCATCAAGCGGGCTATTCGTGTTTGACACTGTGTATAAATATCAAGCAACGGACAGCTGTGGGGTGAGCGATTACAGGAAAACCAAGCTCTGCGTTCAAAGCAACAGCACCAGTTATATTAAAGTAAAACTTCTAGCAAAAACAAAATTTCATCTTTCATGACTATAAGACAAACAATAACAGCAAGCCATTGAGGAGTAGTGATGCACCGAAATAAAAATTGTTGGCCGAATTTGAAATTCACACACTGGGCTGAAAAACAAAACCCAACTATTATTGAACCGAAATAAAGTTTGCACAAAATAAACATACTGATTGTACTGCAGAATGCAGAAAGAATGCACTCAAATGCAAAATGCAGCATCCTGTACTATTTTCATTTTTAGCTATTCCTTTGGATAGTAATTTTTCCTTTTTTTTTATTTTAAATGCTGTACCTGCCATAGATACATCGTGATTACAGGTGGAATATGTATGGTAGCAGGAAAAGTTCCTTTAAGTTCCTGTTGTTTTGCTCCATTCTGCATATTGAGTGTTTTTCAAGTAGTCTTAAACCTTTATCATAAAAGGTCTTGGGCATTGTTTCCCTTTGGAATGAATGAACAGAAATTACAAATCCCTCAGAATGTCAAATGTCCCTCATAGAAACTATGTAATAATTCCCTTTTTTTCTATAATATTTTACTGTTTATCTGCTGCAGTTTTAACTGTTTGAACATATTTGAGAGCAAAGGGAACTTCGACAAGCAGTGTACTTTAGCACTACTTCTCATTTTTATTACCATTAAAATCCATTTTTAGAATTTTTGCATAATTCTAAGCCATTATTTAATCTTTGTGTATTTTTATTTCGGTTAAGATTTTTGATGAGATTTTTATTTACCTCTTCCTAAATTTTTAATTGCAGAAATTTCAGTGCATCCCTATTAGGGAAGTGCTTGCAAATGTTACCAGCATTTGCATATCCTTAATGGGGAAATACACACTGTTGAGTTGCATAAACGGAAGCAAACGTGGTACAGGTGGAAGCATATGGTGCACTATATTAAAGCAACATGCCCTCTTCCAACTGTAAGGCCAGTATCTTAGCTTAGCATAAGCTTTCAGGAGCCAATCTGACCATCCACAAAAAGGACTTGTTATGACAAGAGCAGTGTTTCAAGGAAATTGGCTAAGCAAGACTGTGAACACAGCAAGGCCAGGCATTGTGAAATGAAGTGCATGCCTAAAGGGACGGCATCATGCTTTGGTTGGTCTTATTTAAGTACAAAAAAGAAGAGAAAATTCAGCACAGTATGAAAAGCAGCTCCACTGCCATACTCTCCCTTGAACAACCCATTCCCAGGTCCCACATTTGATCTGAGTCAGTGCCTTGCAGGTGTTCACTTTGGTTGCCATGTCTGAGCAAAAGAGGGGTGTAAGTGACATCTTAGGTAAATGCACTCTGCCCCTGCATCTTAACAAATTGACAGATTTTTTTTCAGCATAATATTTTGAAAACAGGATTTGTTCGTAGTTACTTCAAAGAAAAGCATAATTTAAGTATTGCCTGCAGGGCAGGAACATTCAAATGTCACTTCTTCCCCTCTTCTCCTCATCCCTCTATGGGTTAGAGTGAATACCAGTGTTACTGTAAATGTCCACTCCTCCTGCTGTAGACTGCAGGATAGTGGGCGGGACCAGCCCTGTCTTCAGTGTAATTAGGTTCTTGACTAGCCTAGAACATGAGAGAGAATCATCACTTTAATGGCAGTACTAAAATAAGGCCTGAGGGGTAAGGGTGGTTTGTTGCTGTATAGGAAAACTTGCTGAAAATAAATCACTAAGTCTTTAACTCTGCTTAAACCAATAAGAATTGGATTTTCTTTTGATAAATTTGTTTACTTTCCTGTTTAATGGTGAAGATTTCCATCCACACAAACTGAAAAGTGGATGGATGGCTAATCTCCTTTCTGTATGAATCTTGGAGGTGTCTGGATAATTAGTGTTAGCCTCGCTAACGCAACAGCAGCATTTAGCAGTCACAAGATTGGGAAAAGAACAGGTTGTTAACACGAGGGCAGAAACATAGCCTACGTGTGAGTGTGAATTTGTAAGAATAACACACATACACACACATATACACACACACAACACACACACACACACACACACACACTTTCATGCGCACACACACACACACTATGGGCAGATGTGAGCACTTCTGAGAGAAAGTGCCAACTCTGAAGAACGCTGCGGCTCGATGTGTGAACTGAGGCACATAAACTTTGGCTAAGTTACAGAAGATTTCAAAGTGCTCTATGTTGACTGGGTCCATGAAAGTCTGGTGAATTCTTCATAACTTTTTATGACTGTTTTGGAAGGGTGGGTGGGGGAGGGTGATGGGTAGAGAGGATGGTGAGCGGAAAGGGGTGCCAGACACTTGAGCGCTGCGAAACCCAAAGATGCAAAATGATTGAAGATACTTTTAAAGATGAATTATGCATGAGGTGATGAAATATGAGCATATTCAAAGCATTTTCTTAGTGCCACTTTAATTTCATAGGGTATTAGTCACCACCAAAATGCACTGCAAAAAGCTCATGTGAAAGTTACAAAGACCCTCATCCATCGGCTGCAATGGATTCTGGAGGTGACTTCCAGCACTAGCGATAACCACTCTTCCCCATGTACGGTTGAGTTGAGCATAGCAATTTATTATTCATTTTAGTCCTCTGTTTTCATTGGCATTGTAATACACACATTCATCCGAGAAACATTTTTAATATGGCTCATGTGCCCTCTGTTGAGCTTACTGTGAATTAAGTTTTAATTCAGGACTAGCCATTAAAAGGAAGCTGCCATGTAATAGGCTTTTATTCTTACAACATTACCTCCAAATAATGAATAAAGGTTAATTAGTGATTCGTCAGTGATAGATTTCTATTATGAAAATGGCCAGTGGAAAAGTTTTACAGGAGATAGGTGCATCTGATATACACTGTGTGTGTGGTGTGTGGGGAAGAGAGGATACTGAAGTTAAGGAATAGAAACGTGTACGTTAACACCATCTACACCATGAAAAAATGAGTCTTTCAATACATTTGTCTCATTCAGTTATTTTTTCTCACAGCATCTATACAATGTTTTTGTCCCTGTTACAAGCATAAGAGTTCTAATATAAATTAAATATTTAATCTTTACATTGTATTAAATACTACATAATACCATTAATACTGAAAATAACCTCTATTGTCTTATCCTTTCTAACTGGAACTGACTCTGGTCCTGCAGGAGGACAGTCTGGTTACTGTCTTGATCAAATACACATACTCACATACTTGGTAACTATCAGATGCAATTAAATGTGGGGTGTAGGAAATCATCAAACAGTGCCTAAGTGCTGCCCTCTAGGAACAACATTTGACTGTTTTACTCTTTTTGGTGTGTAATTGTGCCTTTTGCATCTAAAACTGGCCCTATAGGTGAGTATAAGTGGATGACAACAGACTAACCTGCTGAACCAAATCATGAGGATGATGAAAAGAAAACTGACAGTGAATTTTTGATTTGAATGCCTGTTTCATTGAAACAAACAATCTTCTTCTCATTGTTGCATCTGTGTGTAAAAAGGGCTAGGGGCTGGACATGCAGCATGTGCATGTGTGGGTTTTTAAGCAGCTTTTGGCAAGGAAGGAAGAAGTACATTCCATTACTCACCAGTGGCCATTTTCAGCCTCTTCTACAAACTGTACTACATCTCCTGCCTCCAGTGAAAGCTCGTGAGTTGCACGAGCCTCGTACGTCAGCTGCACTTGAAAGCGCTCAGGCTCCCCCTGCAGACAAGAGAGGAGGACAATATGAAAGCAATTTAAAAGGCCTGGACAAGTTTGCCAGTTCCAGTAATGAGGTCAGACCAACTTAAGATGGTAATGGAGGAGCAGGCGAGGGGAAAGAAAAGATAAAAATGTCTCCAGACTCATTTGCTTTGAAAGCAGCCCTCACAAATACAGTGGATGGGTTCGATGGAGCTTCACTGAAGTTCCAGTAATAAAAGCTGAACACTTAAGACAAAGCTACAGCTCTAGTATTAAGTTATTGTTAAAAAAAGAAAAAAAAGAGAGAAAAGAACAGGAAGAAAAAACTAGGCCTACAATTCTACAAGTCTATTTTTTCCACTGTCAAACAGCACCCTCTAGTGGCATGGCCCATGAGTTGAGACAGCGACCTTTACTCCCTGTGAAACCAGATCAGGTGTTGTCTCCTGGCTCTCTGCTAATGTTGCTCTGATCGAGCTGCTGTTCCTAAGCAGAACTTTCCCTCTCATCCATCAGGCAGATTAGAAATAAAAAAATTAAAAACTCCTGGGTATTTAAAACTGTAGGAGAGCCCACAGCAGGATAATCTCTCTCGCTTTTGGTCTACTAAATGTCAAGTCTCCTCAGCCTCGATAACCAGCATTTAAGATAGCAAAATATTATTTAAGGGGTATTTTTCCTCTCTCTCTCTCTCTTTCTTTTTCTGTTTTCCCCTCTCTCTCTCTATAAAGAGATCGGGGGAATTGAAGGGAGTAAAGGAGGATGAAAGAGCTGATAAACTACAGGAGGGAACACACAAAACCCAACCCAGTGTACATTTTTGTTATTGCTGTCCTCTTCTCCATCAGAAGAATTTGATAGCTCCTCAGCGCTGGATGGGATGGTTTCAAAGTCTTCTGTGTCCAATGAGGGTAAACGGCGTTGGGCCCACCCTTCAAAAACATAAAAATAGATGATAAAAATCATTGTTCAATAAAATAAATACAATTATGAATACATGCTTGGAAGTAGAGGTGGGCATAATGGCAAAAACAAAACATCACAGGTCAACACCATCTGGAATAAACAAAATGTAAAACTGTAGTGACATTGTTAAAAAGAAAAAAAATCAAACAAATAAACAAAACAAGATAATTGGCATAATATTCAGGGCTGCAATCAGCTACTCAGAAAAGCTTATTGTTAATGAATATGTTGCCTTTGCCTACTTGGTGGATAGGTCTTTAAGTTACACACAGCTTTGTAGCCTGAAGAAGAGTAGACCTGAGGTTCCACCACAATAGGAGCATCCATGAAAAACTGGCACACCACTTTCTCATTCTTTGTCGATTACCTGGTTGAGAGGAGGACCTAGGCACACTGGGCTTGGTACTTGCTGTACCCTTTTTTTTGCTGTCAGCAGGAAGAGCACCTCGCAAAGAATCTGAGAGAAAATGTACCTCATGTTCAAAAAACAGAATGACAGTAGCCACTAATATTAGAAACCACTGCACCACATACAAACAGGCAAAAACCACAACAAAATCAAAGATGGCAAATCAAAGTTCTTGTCAAAAAACTGTCATTACATCACTCCACAAATGCTCACAGAACCATGCATGTTGAGACATCAGATCAAAGTTACACATTCACACCCAAAATGATGCTATAAACAATAACATATATGTAAAAATATGCTACAGACAGGACCTTAAGCATGCACAACTCTTGCTACACTTTGTACCTTCATAGCCAAAAGGTGTGGGATCACTCTTTATTTGGTGTCTCTTGTTTTTAAGGCTTGAAGAAAGAGGACCTGAAGCAATGAAAATTCAGTGTGTTTATTTAAACCAACACAAAAAAATCTGCTGTGTTGTGTTGTGCCTTTTTCAATAAGCAGTCTAACTTAATTGTAGGTGGGGCTAAACTGCTATAAGCTGAATGGATATATGTAAACTAACAGTAGCCTTATACTGAGAGTTTTCTGGATATTATTTTCAGTGAGCATAATATAATTTTTTGTCATTTTCTAAATGGCATATAGCTCCGTTCATCATTCTAGACCCACCGGAATTATTTTTAAAACTTCTTTTGAATTATTTGATAATGGTTAAATTGCATAGGACTACTAAATTAAAATCATTTATTACATTATTTTGCAACAAAATTGTTTTTATTTAACTTTAAAAATATTATACTGAACTTTTCAACAGCAAGGTAAGTGTAATTTGCTTTAGCGACATCATAAAAACAATTTGTTCAAAACTAATAGTTTTTGTTGCTTTGTTACTACATATGTACAAAATGAAGTAGGCTGTAAATGTAACACTTTTAAACCTTTTTTACAATGTACCTTTATTAAACATTTCATATTTTAGTTTTCAATGGCATTGGCTCCTTATGTTTTGACAATGAGCTTGAATATGGCTTCCTGATAATGTATGTGAGTCACGGCAGACACCAAGTATAGTTGGGAATAGTACAAAACTTCAATGCAAATTTAAATCTTCATTCCAGCACATCACATACACTAGTAATACAGTGCTGAATATGATGCTACTTTTCAAATGTCAGGTTATCAGCAGTCAGTGTTTATGACTGATGAGATTCCTTAACATATTCAATTTTTCTCACCTTTTCCAGGGCATTTCTATTAAGTATAAGATTCGTTTTTACACATGTCATCAGTTTCATAAGAGCTGTAATGTGTGAAGGCTTGTTAAGAAATGCCTTTTCTTTTTACCTTACTGAGTGTTTTGTCTTGCCTTCAGTGGAAGGCTGTCTAACCAGCTGGTCTGTACCTCCTCAGTGTGGCTCAGTGAAAAGCATGTTGGTGGCAAATAAGTGAAGGCAGATGGAACTACAGGCAATCAGGTACCTTTTGTGCGTGTGGTGGAGGAGGCACTGAGGGAGGAGGCTAAAGAGAAGCGGCGTGTGACTTCTGCCTCCTTAGGTGCTGGCTCTGGAGTGAAAGGCAGGGGGAGGGTTAGTAATTAGGCAAATATAGTGAGAAAGGAGATAAGAAAGAGAAAAAGCAGGGGATCAGACAGAATAGCTTTTGAATTGCAGGACCGGAGGAGGTGAGCATCAATTATGAGGACTCATGCTTTATGTCTGAACATTGATTTCTGCCTTCTACAGGGCTTGGTTCTGAGGGCAGGTGTTAGTTTGTCACTAGCAACAGGCGGCTTCAACTTTATTCATTTTTCCCTGAGTCATTTTATTTAGTGAATGGCAGCAGCCAGAGTGCTTGCTTCGAGCACTGACAAATGCATGATAAATGCAGCACAGAAGGGAAAAGGGGTGTGATAATGATAGACTGTGGACACTGAGGCGAGCTGCTGCTGCCGCACAGGCCCTGCATGGAAAATGAAAAAAAATTGATGCAGGATATGCTAACAAGATGAAATTTATTGGCTCCTGAAGTTTCTGAGAAGTGGTTATCTCAGGGGAGACCAATACATGCCATATGGCTGCATTTTACTGGAACTTCACATGGAATGAGACAGGCACTGACAGGCCTAATCACAGACATGGACCTCTAGAAAGAAGTACACAATTATGATACAAAGTAGAGGTGATGGACGAGCTTCACTCAAGTAAAACTGCACTTTACTGAAATGTCTTCTGCTTGGCTGCAGAAAGATTAATGATGTTATTATAATGTTTTAATTCTACATAATCACGGCATGGGGTGTAGCCAATGAAACATTCTGCAAGTTTACTAAATTGTTTAAAAAAAAAAACTTTTTTAAAATAAGGAAGTCATTTGAAGTCATTCATCTATCCAATAAAAAATAAAAAGGAACAATGCATGAAAAAACACCTGTTGAAAAATATTCATATGACTTTTTTTATGTCAAGGGTGTGACAGAGGCACACTGAAACACTAAACTATGACATTTGCTTGAGTGCAAGAAATATTACCCTTTATGTTTCCTTTTGTCTAAAAGCAGACATTGGCCTTTTTGCACAGAATTTGAATTCCTAAGAGCCTAAGAGCCAGATAATAATACTTCTACAGCTCTGACAGAGAGTACCTTTGGCTCCTGCTGTCTATTTAGATGCCACTCAAACTGGGAAAAGAAACCTCAACACGCATCAAGACGAACAACATGGATGGAGATGATAATGTTGCTTTGAATCAAGGCAGCAATCTAGATGATGGAGGTGAGCACTAGTCAGAGCATGGGGAGGACATATCTTTACCTGAAGGCAGGGACCTGCGATTGGACAACCCTTGCAAGGTGAAGCGCTTTCTAGCCAAAGCTGAGGATTGGTCTGAACTAAGGCTGGCAGAAGCATCAGCTAAGGAAGGCAAAGGGAGAAGCACACCGGTAAGTGAGCAGTTAGAAAAAGAAACAGGAGATAGAGAGGCAGAGCACAAAACTGTCCCGGTGACAACTGTCCCTAATGCCATGGGTTGTGAACAGGACAGCTGAAGACCAAGTTCAAGCAGGTCAATTCAACATTTGCCTGATGCATGAAGTCTTAAATATCACATAATACTTTGCTTTTTTGTCCTCCATGTCAGCTAGCAGTGTTAATAAAATCCTGAAAACACTGAAAAAGGAAAGGAAGTATTTAATACTTATTTTCTTCTTCAACCCAACTCCTCACCATTAGGTACCTTGAAAACCCCTGCATCAAACCACAACTTTTATCCACACATCAATTCTCACAAATGTAGAAAAAAACCATTTAGACGTCAGGAGTAAATCCAGTTTCTATAAATAGTTTGCTGGATGTCACCAAAAAATACCAGATGGGAACTTTCAGGGCAGAAATCCCCAGGTTTGATCATGGAGGGCTGATTTCCAACACATCTTGGTGATTTCTCTGCTTTAACACACTTGGTTCTTCTCACGTGCTAAGTGCCAGGTTCAGTAAGTATGTTTGAATCATGTTTCAGTTTAATCTCTTTAAGATTTGTAGGACTACATTTATTTTATTTTTCAGATTTGTATGGAAACAATAGAGGTAAATTATTAAACTGCCTATGAAAACACATCCAATCATCCAAATTGTTTTCTCTATGGTATGAAGGCCTATATAGCAAAGCAAGAGTTCCAATTGGCTAGGCCACTGGCTTGAAGTCTTGCTGCGCCAGATTAACCACCTACATAATTAGGAAGTTACAGTGAAATCAACCAATCACTTTTGAATACACACTGACAGTCCTTGAAAAAAGTCTTGTAGGCAATAAAACACACAAAGTAAAATGTTTTTCTGGATTATTTTCAAAGCTTCAAGTCCTTGTGTTTAAAAATGTCCATATTAGCGTAGCACTATCATACAACAAGAATGTCACAGGGGTGCCTGCAGAAATTATAATTATCATAAAAGGTGTATTTTTTCTTCTTTAAAAAAGGATTAAGTCTTATTTTTAATAATTACAATTCACGATGGATATATACGGATAACTGAGGTTAACAGATTAGTAGTCATTACGGGTGTTTTAATACATGAAAGTATTGTGCTAGATCATGGCTAGCATGTTAGCACAGGGTTTGTTTAGTGTTTCTGTGCTGCTGGAAATACAGTTTGAATCAATCAGGCACACTTAACTGGTTATTCTACAGTCTCAAATGTAGTACTTTTATACAGGTCATGAAGAAATCAGTATCTGATACAGCATCTGAGAAATTTGAGTGGGTAATATAATACATTTTGTAGACTTGTAGGTCTGGTCTTGAAGACTCTTTAATACTCTTACTAATGTTTTGGAAAATGTCTGAAAGGAACTGCATACTACACTTTCTTTACTGCTGTCCATAGATCGTTCATAGTGGTTGGAATTTACTTGTGCATCAGTTATCACACTGCAAGAAATTAACTCTTAAACAAAAACATTAAAATTATATCTTAAGATTACCGGCTTGATTAGTAGATTTGAATGTATTAGATTAATCAGCTACTTCAGAAAACCATTATCAAGTAACACAGTGCAGCATGTCAAACAAAGGACATTCCTGGGGACCTCAGAAAAAGAGCTGTTAATGCTCATCAGGTTGAAAAAGGTTACAAAACCAGTTCTAAATAGTCTGGACTCCATCCAGTCCACAGATTGCGTCAGACAGATTGAATACAAATGAACAAACCTTTAAGACCATTGTTCCCCTCCATAATAAGGGTCAACCAAGAAAGATCACTCCAAGAGGAAGGCATTTAATAGTCTGCAGGGTCACCAAGAAACCCAGGGTAACTTCTAAGCAACTAAATGCCTCTCTCACAAGGTTAATGTTAATGAATCAGGAGAAGACTGAACAACAAGGGTGTGCATGGCAAAGTTGCAAGAAGAAAGCCACTGCTCTCCAAAAATAACATATCTGCCCAGCTATACTTAGCTAAAGATCACATGGCGAACTCTAAGCACACAAGACATTTTTCCAAAGAATCATTATGAAATGGCCAAGTCAAAATCCTGCTGAAATTGTTCTGTACAGAGAAATGTGCCAAAATTTCTCTAAAATAAGGCGAACTGATCAACAGTTATTAGAAATGCTAAGTTACAGTTATTGCTGCATAGGGGTGTCACACCTGATGTTGAAAAGAAAAGTTCACAAACGTTTGCCTTTCACAGATATGTAATTTTGGATCATTTTCCTCAGTAAATAAATTACAAAGTATATTATTTTTGTCTCTTTTGTACAGTTCTCTTGATCAAATTTAAGGATTGGAGTAAAAATAATTTGATGTATTGGGTCATAATTATGCAGAAATATTATAATACATTATTTTTTGTAAATAAATGATAAAATAATGGCATAACTGACTGACATCCAGTTACCTGCTGATGCATTTACACTATACTGGTTGCTGTTGTTGCTTGCTGGCTTTGTATACAGTACTGTGGAAAAGTCTTAGGCACCTGAGAAAATGATCATTAAAAGCTGTGTAGCTGGGAAGTAAGTGTTTTTTGTTTTCTTTCACTAATATTACAATAAATATTAATAACAGTAATACAGTAAACAGTGATTTTATGTGTCAATTTGTTGGCTTTATCATTCCCAGAGCTCACCAAATGGACACCCGGTATTACTTGTAGTTTCCATCAAAGCGCTGGTTTGTTCTTAATCAGTCCTTCATTAGATAAAGTCAAATGCTGCTGATGGAACTTCACACATATATATGAAATGACTGGACGAGAAATCTGTGACCAAACCTGTGTTCTTCTAACCAGCTCAGAAAATATTAACTTTTTACAAACAAATCTTAATTCTTTTCACTGCTTTCCTGTTTGTTGGCAATTATTTTAATATTCACTTGTGTTTTTGCTAGCAGAAACAATGAGATAAATGGCTTTAAACTATAGGTGCCTAGGACTTTTTAACAGTACTATAAGTGTTAATGTAAGTCTTCTTTTTATGATTTTTAAAAATAATTGTATAATTATATATAGTTGTTTAATGTAATAGTAATAGTTTTCTATGATAGTAACAGTGTTAGCCAAAAACACACAGAAATACACAGAAAAGCACAAGAACAATAATCATACAACTTCATCATATTGCTCAACTCTGCTGAAAAGTCCTGTTTACTAAACAATGATATTCATTAATAGCGCCAAATAATAAGTTTGTTGCTTATAGCTTATAACATATAAGCTAAGTATTCCTTAGTTTAAGTTCTCTTAAATTTTTTTGGATTTCCAAGAACCTACCTCAACACTCTCAAACCTCTTCAATAGCCAAACATAACCCAGTCACAGAAACAAGCGCCAGCAGCAATAGAAGCGTTACATCAGCTGTCTTCAAGAGGGTGTGAAGGACGGTTAGTTCTGTGAGCTAATTTCGCTACATGCCTTTGAGGACTACTTGATATGTCCATATCATTTCATACATAATCAGTGCCAAAAACTGTAATTAAACAGCACAATCACATACTCATTCTCTAACACTCTCAACACATCTGCTAACACCTCTGTCTGGGGTGTCAGTCTCACAGCAATGTCAAATTAGTTTTAGTTTTTCCTCTGGAAACTTGAGCATTCAAAAAAGAAGCTGAGTCTGGTTGCCTAAAACCATAGAGGTTAGATCATTATGGCTGTGATGTCTTGCTCCACCATGATCTACTTAACATGGCCTCCAGTGCTTTGGGGCAAAGGTTTATATCAGAGCTTTAAGAACATAAGTAGCTTTGTGGCTAAGCTATCACTCTTTCCACAAAAATGTGGATCAGTTGAGTATTGCGAGACAGTGTGTGCATGTTCTAACGTTCTGAAGAATAAATCTTTCAGTCTCATTAGTAGAACAGTATTTCTGTTACAAGTCAGCTGCTAACAGTGCAAATTAATATCAATATATCCGGAAAACAACCAGCAGCTGAGACACGAACACTACACCACACAGCTCTAAATCTGTGTGAAGACTGGAAAGAAATTTATATCGAAAAAGTGTGATGCAAAAGTCTGAAAATAATTGTGTTGTTAAATCTTTCCCTTTTGAAGCTCAGGCTTGATAACAGGCAGAAGATTCCATTGCAACTTGTTCTGGCTCTCTGGGGCTGGTGTAAATCAAATATGCAGATGCCAATAGTGAACGAAACCAATCTAACTGCTCCAATCCCACAGCTCGTTTTTGCCCTATTTATTTGCATGGCTTAGCTAACACCTTGGCTCCAGTTGCTCCTCATTTGGTTGGTGAAGAGAGCATTTATGCTCAGAGGAGTGGCATACCTGTCACAATCACTTAGTCACAGTGGGCCATCAGTCCTACAGCACCAACAGACCGTCCATCAAAGATCAACCGCCAGTCCAGCTCACAAGTGTGTCCCTGCGCATCTGTCTCTGTTCCATACTCACTCTGTCTGCCACGGTCCAGTAACACCATCACAAAATGTGTGCACACACACAAACACAATTAGTGGAGCAGGAGAGCTGCCCAGGTCAGACCAAACCGGACAGAGTGTGTCACTGAAATAACTGAGCTAAACTAATGGAGGGAAATGAATAGTTATTATATTTAGGCAGATGTTAATTGCATTCTAGTCTGGTTTTCAGCAGGGACTAGAATTGTGAATGAAACTACATAAAGCATCAGTGAAAAGTCAAGAACCACCCAAATATACAGTGGGTACGGAAAGTATTCAGACCCCCTTCAATTTTTCACTCTTTGTCATATTGCAGCCATTTGGCCCAGCCAGAGCCCTGACTTAAACCCAATTGAGCATCTCTGGAGAGACCTAAAAATGGCTGTCCCCCAACATTTACCATC
>JBBPDA010000039.1:19360551-19428392 GCA_037974385.1 Arnoldichthys spilopterus
CTTTGTTGACTAAAAAGCACCATGTAAGTCACTCTGGACAAGAGCATCTGCCAAATGCCATAAATGTAAATGTAAATATGTATGTAGTCCTTCTAGACTTGATCTAGGATAAATTTGTGTCTGTCATGTTTTAAACAAAATGAGATTACTGTGACATGCACAATACTCAATACACTTTCTTTCAAGAAAACACTCTCAAAGCATGCTTACCGGTACCTTCATTTTAAAGTCGTCCCTATGTAACCGAATACCAATGTCAGCAATGGCTCTTTGGAAGAAACGAGAGGGTCTCAGAACCAGGACTAGCTGCAGGTTTCCTGGGAATGCTCCCTGTTGTAACAAAAACAAGCAAAACATCAAATGGTCTTCAGGTCGAATTAGTTTCGCTATTTACATTACTTAAAATAAATCCAATCACCATCTCATATCGATCCCTCAAGCTTTGACACTAATATATTGTTATGTTAAATTAACACGCATTGTATAGGTAACTACTGTCATGAACTTGGGGTTTCTGACGGCAAATGCAGGAAGGACGACGTCAATGGAAAAGGGAGATTTATTTAAAGAAAACGCGAACGAAACACTGAACATAAAATGGGGAAACAAAACACGAAGCATGGAAACACTGAAGCACAGTAGCATGGTGAACACAACAGCAGCGGTAGAACAACAGACAATCCACAAATGTTAAGACAAGCACAGAGACTAAATAGACACAGTAAATTACTAAAACCTGACTGACAAACACAGCACATGGGACACAGCTGGGGGGCGTGGCTAACACAAACACGAGGGAAGACACGTGGCAAAACGCAACCAAAAACATAAGCACGTAGAACACGGGGACATGGACGTTACAGAGCCCTTCCCCTAAGCGCAACATCCCGGTGCGCTAAACCCCGCCCACAACTGGGCATTGACCTAGGAGAAGGGCGACACCAGAACACAAGACATGGCACAAGGAAGCTAGACGAAACACATGGACAACAACCTGGACATCAACTCCAACATGGGCACAAGGACAGGGAACACCAAGGGAAACATGAAATGGGGTTGAGGAGGCAAAGTCCCTGGCGGAGGGAACACAGTCCCGGGCGGGGGGAACACAGTCCCGGGCGGGGGGAACAAAGTCCCGGTCGGAGGGAACAAAGTCCTGGGCGGAGGGAACACCATCCTGGGCCCAAAAGGCATGAAGGCAGTGCCCCATAACGTCAGCGGCGTCCAGGGGGGACCAGGCGGTGCCTGTGACGTCCAGGAGGAGCCAGGTGGCGCCTGTGACGTCCGGGCGGAGTTAGGCGCTGACTGCAACCCGGAGGCCGGACCCTCTGGCGTCCTCTGCGACCCGGACGTAACAGGGCTCTCCGGCGAAGCGCTTTCTGGCGACGACCGCAGCGGCGTCGTGCTCTCCGGCGGCGGAGTTGTGCCCTCCGGCGAAGAGCTCCTTGGCGACGTGCCCTCCGGCAAAGCACTCCTTGGTGACGTGCCCTCCAGTTGTGGCAATGTTTGGGTAGACGCTTCGCGCCGACCCGGAAGCAGGGAGCCACTGAGCTGCTCGGCTCAACAGCTGGCGTGCGGAGAGGCACCAAAACTGGCTCCAACCAAAAACATAAGCACGTGGAACACGGGGACATGGACATTACAACTACTGACTAATTTTCTAACATTTTATAAAGTCCCTGGAGCTCCAGCTGCCTGCATTTATTAATATAAGATCCAAGACATGTTTGCCAACTCTGTCTATCCTATTTCCATTAGTGTCAAATAAAAAAAAAACAAGTACTTAAGTTGCTGTTCTGCAGCAGTGTTTCCACTGATAACATTACTCAGTAATGACAAAAAAAATGAAAAAAATCAAACAAGAATAAAATTAAAGGCTTTGCTTCCAACCCGTGTGCACGTGATGAATGAAATCATTCCTATCCCTCCTGGGAACTGCGCCACACGACCATGGTACACCTTGCAATCCACAGGTAACACTTTGCAGTATATTTTTACAACATTTAATAGTCTATTAGCATTTTAAAATGAATGTCCTAACATTTTTAAGTACGTTAAAATATAAAAAGATACACCTAATTTGTCTTCATTTGTACCATGATTAAACATGCATAAAAGCACCTGCCAAATTCCAAAAAAGTTGAGACATGTGAAATGGAAATAAAACAAATTGCAATGATTTGCAAACCTAATAAACACATATATGATTCACAATTGAACGTATATAAAAAAAAATTGAAATATAAAATTTGAAAATATACCAAATGTTGAAAGTGAGACCCATTACACTACACTATTACACAATACAACGTAATTACATTACTTTGTATTTATTGTAGTAGTTACTATCTGTAGTTATTGTAAGCACTTGGCATATGTATTTATTGTAGTAGTAGCTGTCGGTAGTTATTGTAAGCACTTGGCGTATGTATTTATTGTAGTAGTTGCTGTCGGTAGTTATTGTAAGCACTTGGCATATGTATTTATTGTAGTAGTTGCTGTCTGTTGTTATTAATTTTACATTTAAGAGCAATGCACTGGACTTCCTTGTTGCACTCACTTCAGTGTTGCCCTGTGCAGCGCTAATGCTTGATTGTTTCCTATGTCTTGGAAGTTGCTTTGGATAAACGTGTCAGCCAAATGAATAAATGAAATGAAAATGAATAAATGAGAGCCAAAAAGATTTGCTTGCTAGGTCATTTGCCACTCTACAGTCTGAGAAAAAACAAAACTTGCTTTCACAATTGCCCTCCCCACAATACCCACAGTTTCAGGTTACCTTGATCACAAAACATAGACGGAAACACTTCAGCAGAATGGTTAGTACAAAAAAACTCTGGTTTTCACAAATACTACATGTTCCTTAACCCTGCTGAAAACTATTTACCCTACTGTGTTTCCTGTTCTATTTTCAGTTTAGTTGTTTGTCTTTACAAAACCCAGTGAGAGGAAATGTAGATGGCAGGTGTATTTCTAAGCCACACTTTATAAGAACATTTTTATGTTGCAATATATGTCCCTCAAGTTGTTTATGTTTAGTAATAGTATCATTTAAATGTTCTTGGTCATTATGGTACTATCCAGAATTTATTCTCTCTGTTATCATCTACCTCAGCTACTGTCTGCATCAATATTATTATTTTTTCACACTGCATCACTTCTTATATATATATAATATATACTTTACAAATTTAAATATTCAGACTATAACTGTACATACTTATTGATATTTAGATTTTTAGGTTGTTTTAACTATAGCCTTTCTGTTTCTGTTTGTTTCCACTTCTATCTTTTGCACTCAGCATGTTATTGGCACAGGAATTTTCCTCTGAATTTCTTATTTCTTATTTTATGTTAATTTTTACCATTATGTTTTAGGCAACTCTGTATTACCATTACTTGTTTATGACTGATTCTGATTCATTTGACTAAACTCTGACTACAAATCTTTAATTAAATATCATACATTTAGCACCTTGTAAATCTTCTGGCTTTTTCTGTTGGGCTCATTGGGACTTTTTTTGGTGGTAAATGTTTTGTCTGCTGCTGGCTTTTCTGCTTTTCAGCTCTACCCTACAAAGACTTATGAATGTCATGTTACATTGGCAAAAACTCTCCAGAAATCCTTATTCAGTGTGGATGGCATTTTGTAGCTTGTTTGAAATACCTTTGCTGAAAAAAAACAAACCAATTTGAATTAAAAGTCCTTCAAGCTAAAAGTCTATACAGATCCAGTCTATCCAGAAAAGTTTCAGCATAGGGGGAGAGCTTAATGTACACACCGCTATCCGTGCAAGTGAGGCCTTCACTGAACTCCATTTGTCCCGCCGGCGGTCAATGATAATAATGAAACCGATACTGGCCGCATCCAGACTGAAAATATAGAGATTGAAAGAAATGGGTTTAAAATGTCAGAGAGAAGACACACCTAAACACACATATACCTCCCTACTCTCAAAAAAAATCAACAAGGAACCATCTGACTGCATAAATGCCTAAAAAATGTTTTCTTCCCTAAGACTGAAAACCTGCATTACTGTTCTTTTAAGAAAATTGCTACATAGAACACCAAAAAGAGATTCTCCTGTTTTTTCAATAGAGCTTGGCAACATGATATCACAGTGCAATACAGTATGGACCGGAACCAAGATATTGTGTGACAAACCAAAACAAACAATGCACCAACATATATACTGCGCACAAAAGCACAAATAAACAAACCTACAGTTATAAAGATGGGGACTGTACAGATACAATCTCCCACTGAAAGCATATTGAAAAAATGAACACTATAGAAGGAGTGGAGCCTTATGAATTACCCAAAGATGAATGGATTCACGATATTGACACTTTACCTCCTCTCATGTTTCCAGATGTTTTTTTACTTACCTTCAGGACCACATTGGCCATCTGGATTATTTTTTTCCAGTGGGCCCCTTAATAAGTTGGTCAATAAACCACATAGTATTCAAAATAGGGGTAAAACTGCAGATGAGGGCAAAGCAGACTTAGAGCCAGCACAGCTCCCAAAGACCAGGGAAAGAACCAGTGACATGATAAGGCTGAGAATGATGTATGGACAATCTTAGGGTCTCCATCAACATGAATTGTTGTTTTATATATATACACATATAAAAGATACATAGACACACACACGTACGTCACATCGACTAATCTGAAACAAACCTGTATGAGTAATGTACCTGATTCAAGCACTGAGTGACTAAGTTAACGGCATCTGATAACCTTCACAGCCGGATATGTTAGTGCCCAAGCCGGGCTGACTGCATGTATATGGGCTGAGTAGATCGGGCAGTAGATTGAGGCTAAAGGCTACATGAACCACAATGACACATTTCTGAAAAAAAAACTGGTGAGAGAATTAAGGTCTTGAAACCATTTCTCTTTGGGTAATTCATACGGCTCAACTTGTTCTTTTTATCAGTAGAGTGTCTCTTTGTTTCTGTAGAAGTTTGTCTCTGTACAGTCCCTTCTTTCATTAAAACTAATTGTAAGCAGATTCAGCACAACCAGTTCAAGTCACACAATATGCTGGCCCCACCTCATACTGCACTGAAGTGTGATGGCAGCTTCCAAACTCTATTCACACTTTTTTTTCGGTTGTACAAGTAAAGCATAGGCATAGTAATTTATTAGAAACACTTTCCCTTCAAACAACTGCATTACCATAATATTTTTTTAGACATACTTCCACATACCATACAGTTTAGTATAAAACACCAACTACAGTCATGTTAACATTTGTTCCTTTCCCTAAATGGAAGGCATGTGTTTAGAGGGGGGTTACCTGGGTATGCTGGTCAAATATGTGACTACATTAATGAAGTCCTCCTCAGGAAGCTCATTAAAACCAGAGTATTCTGGAAAGGTGATGATGGGTGCACCATCATTTCCTCTTCCTCCTATGTGGAAAGCATATAACATCATTACATATATGACATTCTATAGTGATCTGACAAGGGAGATTGGGTTATTATCAGAGAGCAATACTAACCCTTTTGTGATGCACAGAAAACTATGAACATATTGTACTGAGTCATAGAAGTGAAGGTGCGAAATGAGTGAATAGCTATATGGAGAAACACTATTTTTCCTGTGAGCGCAACAATGACAGCACATCTGCTGTGAGTCACAAGGACGATGCCACACAGTTACTTCATTTGAACCACAAGGGGGTGGCATTGAGTGTACTATTAAGTCCTCGGCGAAAAGAAAATGCTTGAAACCCATAATGACAAGACAGTTTCTTTATCAGTCATTTACACTGTGAATGAATATTTCCTGAAACCAAGAAATGTGCAAAACTTAAGTATCACTAAAGAGGAGCATTAAGGAGCAATTAGTTCATATAGACACACAGAGCAACAGTGTGACATATTCACAGTATGAGAACTGTTTCAGAAACTATCCCAGTGTCACAGCATCACAGTATACAATATTTCACAATTACTGTTATTATATTTTTCAGTTATAACAACCCCTAAATAAATAAAAGTTATTTTTGGGTTGTAAAAATAGTACTAATAAAAGTTTCAAATGCAGAAAAATGACCCCAGTGACTGTTATACTATTGCATATCATAAGATTATTATGACTCATGCATTAATGTAAAAGCAGGATTTTACTCCAGTAGTTGGTTGAGGTGTTGCTCTTGTGAACTGTTTTCTTTGCAACTGCAACTATAATTATTTTCATTGATCCCTGGAGGAAATTCTTTACCACAGCACTCTACATCAACATGCATTATATTCACTGCCATTTAGTGATAGGAGATAGTACATAACATATAGCACATAGCAGCACCAAGCAAAACAAAACAAAAACAGTTATCAGTTCCCCAGCTTTAGGTGTGTGGCAGCACAGCCAAACTGATTCCTTTCGCTTCTTTTCCACTGTGGGAGGAGTGCATTTTCAATTCTTTTTTTTTTTTTTGCTGTGGCAATTGCCACACAGAAATGTTACTAGCATAAACAGACTTTGCACGCACATTTAAAAAAAATGATATCTATTCTCAAGGACAACATTTGTTCATTATCCAAAGCAATCACACACTGCTGATATTCATTTCTTTTTCGGGGATAGAGATTGGTAATATCGGTGTCACTTCTCTCTGCCTTTTTGCTGCCAGTTGCTGAATCTGACCAGCAGTCAAGAAGGAAAAAAGATGCACTTGTGCAGGTAAGATTCTCAGTTTAGTTTAGTGATTACCATCAATTTTCATACCACGGTATACTGTGGCACCAGTATACCACTACCACTATACCATTATCAAAATGAATGGAAAAAGCTTCTGGCCTATTTCTCACATAGTCAAAACAGATTTCTTTTCGAAATGAAGTGAGTGAGTGAGTGAAAATAAAAAGAACCCCTGACTGCATCATGTGGCCTCCCTGTCAGTGAGATTAATAGTGGTGAAGTTAAGTGAAAGTGATTATTTGTCATTGTGAACATACTCAAGCAGCTCTGCATTTAACCCATCACATATGTACATGTGGAACAGCAGGCAGCTATCAACAGTGTCCAGGGAGCAATGTACCAGGGTGGTACCTCAGTAGTGCCCGGGCCGGGACTCACACCAACGACCTTCAGGTCCCAAAGGGCAGCATCCTAACCACTAGGCCACCACTGCCCTGGTGTGGACAGTTTTGGGCTCTTTTCTAAAGTTACTGCACATGCCCTAACATAGCCACAAGCATGAAACCGACTGGAAAATACAGTTTTTAATATACAAAACAAAGCGTTTGTGTCTCATTAGTTACAGGTAAATCCAGTGCGGGCTTTAGGTACTCTTGCCTTATTGGTAATAGACCCCTTTTTAGCAAGGCCACCCCGATGAAAATAAAAGAAATTAATAAAAAAACACCTCCCTCCTCCAGACCTCCTGCTTCCCTATCTTCATTTGAGCACCTGCCCCTCTAAAGGTCTATGCATGTCCATGATCACACCTGCTGAGTATAATCACTCCGTGAGAGAGCGAGCGAGAGAGACACCCATATTATACTCATGTCCTGTGCTTTCCTTCCAAATTCATCCACAGATGAGTCCACACATATTTCTTTCTGCCAGCAGGACATTTCCAATTATACTGAATCTCCCAAGGTCTGTAAAGCTGACAAAAGTCCTGTGGTCACCACAGCACAAACTTTAAATAATGGGCTACGGTGGCGTAATTAAACACCAACATGTATTTTACACAAGGATAGGATGGAACAAAAAAAGAATAAGGACACCAGATGAGTCTTGGCCACTGCATTTAAAGCCCAGGCATCCTTTGGCCTTTTCTTAACACAGTATTCTGTTCAACAGCTGTTTAATAGTGGTGATAACTGACAAAGATTTGAAATGTTAAACTTCTTAACTGCTGCAATGTCAGAAGACACTGTTTGAAGCTGATTTCAGTACGTTCTTCCCATTTCCAGCCACCTGCTATATCAGATGCACCATTAGTACAAGAAAGGGTTAATCAGCCTTGTTCAACATGATTCTACAAAACAGCAGCATGAAAGGAAATGTACTACTTTTAGATGTAACGATAAGCAATGTGGGTGAATTTAAAAGCCTCTGCAGTTCACCCCTTCCATAACGTTGCATAACATCTATATCTGCTTTAGATCATAGCTCCATGGGTGGGGCTGGGAGTTCCACCCATTTACATCAACTGCTAGTGCAGATCTCTGAGGAATCTCACAAAGCACTGTCACATGCTAGCTCACAATCCACAGAAAAGCATAGGCAAACCTATGAAAAGTCAGTACAATTTTCAGAATCACTGAAATGGGCTAGCAAATTAATTTTTTTAATGTGATTTTCTGACATTGATTATTCAGTTACTTGCACTAACCACTTAGGGATTTCTTCACATTTTAAATTATAAGAATCCATCAGTCATTATAAAACTGTTGTTAGGAGTCTGAACATTGTCCACAAGGGAAGCTTTTAGTGGTCAAGCAACATTTTTGAGCATCACTGAAAGCCCACACCAGTAGGATCTCCCGAATGCATGTATGCGATTTCAAAGCTCATGTATGTAAAGTATTCTGATTCTGTGATGATATGCTCAAAAAACAATCAAACATTCATAAATAAAACTTATATTTCCATTTCACTGCCTAACATTATGAGGCCTTCACTGAACTCACTTTTGTTGAGGGATTCTTCATGATTTTCTGATATCCAATTCCAACGACTAGCTATGATTCCCCATTATACTACACCACCAACATTGGGGGGCTAAAGGTTAGCTCATGCTTCATCCGATTCACGTTAAAGCCAGCTTTTTGAGTTGCTACTAATACAACATCATTAAAAACATTACCTGACTGGATGAGAGTGCTGACTGCCAGATCTTACATCAGCCAACAGACTAGCACTCTACTGTGTGATGGGATAAGAGGGGAAATATCTTACCCACCCAAAGAAAATAAGGCCAATTGTGCTCTCTTGGAGAGAATAAGATTGAACAACATGTAGAAATTTAGACTGAACATAGCATTAGCAGGATAAAGTAAGGTAACAAACATTTCTGTACAAATATAATAACATGAATTAAATGCAAATATTTTAACTCTGTATTCCAGCAGCACCAAAATGCTATTCTAGGGGTCAATACATGTGCCATTCATATGTATATCCATCTGTTAGATGGTGGAATTTTTTTAAAGCAAATACCTGCAGACAGTGATATGATATGATGATCACTGAACATAACTAAACACCTGCTTCCTTCAGCTTTTGTTGGTTTTTTGGACTTTCTTGGTTTGAACTCCCTTCTGACTTGCTTAGAGCCAATTTACATCATACACATTACTGCACTAGCACATTGAATTAAGACTCCAAGAGGATACACCCATGTAATCATGTTATCAGTTGTGGTATCATTTCAGGAGCTTGAAAAATGTCATTCTGAAAGCACATGTTGCAGTGAAGGTAACATCCAGAAGCAGGCTCAGGAAATGGCAGACCAGTAATCCAATAATAGAGTGGGTGTTACAGAGCAATTCTCAGACTACAGGCTAAGTGAGGAAGTGATCAGATAACATAAACATTGATCAATGCTCAGATTCACATCTGCTTAAAAAGGGTCAAAATATAGCCAGTGGTCAATACAGAGCCAATACTGATTCTGTGTTCAATCATGTGCAAAATGTTTAGAAAGCACAGTCAATTCAAAAGGGTGTTGTTGTTGATTTTTAAGTAAGAATAAATTAACACAGCTTCTACAGTGAACATATGACGTTTCAAGGTAAATTCATTGCACATTTTCTATTTATTTACCCATTTAATATACTGGGAAAATTTTTTGCACAGGTCGCATTAGATGTTTTATTGTTTCCCCCAAGAAGTTAAATTCTGTACATAACTGTGCATAAATCATTTTTAACTGTGCATTAATATGTACAATCTGTGTTCTCTGTAGAGGATATGTATAAACTGCCGCTTAGAAAATCAACAAAGCATGTAATTTATTCCATAAATATTTATGTTAAAATCTTCTTTTTTAAAAATAAAAGTGTATACGTGACCAATTCAGGGATGTTATGTACATTAGTGAACTCAGCCCTCAAACTGGCTAGAACTGGCTTAAGAAAATTTAAGGAACCGCTTTATATAACTCCTGGAAATGCCCCACACAGATTTTGCATTCTTTTGTTAGCCTACAAAATAACAGCAAATCCCCAGTTATGCTACTTGGTTTATCAGTGTAGGAGCATGAAAACCATAATGAATGTGTGATCTGACACATGTACAGCATAAGAAATATTTTTTAATCATTCAAAAGTTAAAAAAAGGAACAGAAACACTAGACAGACAGTTGACTGTCATAAGAACGACTTTGCTCAACACTTCTCCATGTGGATGTTCACAACAAATCTGCTAGCAATGTCATGCACACTGCTCATGTTGAAATCTTTCTTAATGCAATACTTCCCAGTGTATTCAGAGTACAGCAGAGTTCCACCTTCGAAAGCTGCGAGACGAGAATAATTCTTACCTGACAGCAGGGCAAACTGCCTGTGAAGCTGTTCGATGATGTCCACGGCCAGCAGAGGCCTTATCTCCTGTTGCATAATCTCATCTGTGGGTAAGAAAACAATGGAGGTGTCATTGGCTACATTAAGTACAGGCCTACCATTATTGTATGTCATAACCCAGTTTTATCCACATCAACTTACACATTTTCTCTTGAGTTTTTCTGATTCCACAACACTACAATCAGAAATCTGTGGCAGACAGAAATGTATGATGTGGAGGGGGAGAGGCTAGGAGTAGGAACTGGGTCCTTTCAGAAAGCCTGATGATTCTAAAAAGAGTTTGCCCCATGCAGCAGTGAATACAGTTCCTGGTTTGTTTCCATTTGCAGGGGATGCACCCCTCCAAACAAGCCATTCTTTCACATAGTTGTTGTTATAAAATAGATGCTTTAAGGCTCTTTTAGCTCACACTATCCACTGTACTGCTCAGGGTCACTTCAAAGCACAGAGTAAAACAAAACCTCCTTTATGTTCTGGTATAAAAGATTGCATTAAGAGGAACTACTTTCATTACTGTTAAGACTTGTCAGAGAAATTGCCGCAAAACTGCAAGATGCCGTAGAGTGATTTTTAGACCAGTGTTTCCCAACGCCGGTCCTGGAGGCAACCTTGCTTTGAAACAATTAAGATTTTCCATGCTCTCAGCCCTCCAAATCCAACTAATTTAAATGTGAAGGATTGGGGGGGCTCTAGGACTGAGGCTGGGAAACACTGTTCAAGTCTATATCACTTTCAGGAACTAACAGCTTTACTGTTACACAGTATGCCTGTGCATTGTTGCATGGCTAATGTACCAACTGGGGAAGTACAATAAAACATTTGTCCATAACTATTACAATGTAAACAGTTACTCAGAGTAGTTTTATGTGAAATTTACATAATCTGTGTGTAGCAAAAGAGGATTATTTGTAGGTTTACTGCTATTCTTCTATGATCTATAAACTATATTGAAATTACATATAAAAACTCAAAATACATGTATGTTTTAAATGAAATGGCTGTATTTACATTTTACAAACAGTAACCCATTGTTCTGATCACCACTGTAAAAAAAATGGTAACAGTGAATTCCACATTAAAACCATTCTGGATTGCTTTGTTTACATCTTAACCATGAATGAAGAACTTCAAATACCAAAAACAAGTGAAAGTGACATTTGTAAGTGTATAGGTTAAGACACATACAGTAGATAATTTTTATTATTTTTCCTTTATTTAACCAGGAAAGCTCCACTAAGATACAGTATCTCTTCTGGCACTGAGTCCTGGTCAAACCAAGCAACATATAAGTCTCATACATCAAGACAAAAAACAAAACATAGGACACAAAAAACACAAAACAGACAACGAGAGACAAACATCAAAAATATAGTAGTGAAAAAAAGCAGAAAATAGCAATTAATTAGAAACAAGCTCCCTGAGAACTGATTTTAAAAGATTAAAAAAAAAACAAGAGAAGGTAATGACTTTCAATGAAGTTCAGCAGGTAACAACTTCAAGTTCAGCATTTTTTGAAGTTCATTCCACACACATGGTGCATATGGATGGAAAGCAATTCTACCCATATACCCAGTTATGTAAGTTACTACTAGTTTGTCTTTTTATGCTATATTAGTGTGAATACAGGTTCCACATAGTTTAAGTGAAAGCATTATCATTATCACTTATGGCAGAAGTGCCAAGAACTTTCCACTAAAAAGACAATGTTGCTTACATCAGAAATGAAACCTTCCAAAGTGTTTTGTTTTTACACATACACACAAACACACACTCTCTCTAGAGGCATGTTCCAAAGGAAAGACGATGTGCGTCAAGAAGCATGTGAATTGTAGATGTTATCTTGGAGCCCTGAGGTCGCAGCCACTAACATGCAAACTAGTTACAATAGGGGGCGTGGACATAAGGGGAAGGTAGCTGTCTCCCTCCCACTGTGACAACACACACCTCCCTCCCTGCCTAAACACATCAGAAAAGCACCTTGTGTCCAAAAAGTTTTCAAAGAGGCTACATGTTGTGACTGGGTGTGGCCTCTTTTGTTCACTTTAGATTGCAGAGGACAAAAGCAGGCACACATGGGTCGTACTGGACGATGGTTGTCAGAAACAAGACACACCTTCTCATATCTATATGAGTCAAGTTCTATATGCAAATGTTTTAGGTCAGTGTTCAATAATTTAGGCTAAATTGATGCGGCCACAAAGTATGCTCGTGTGCTGTAGTGATGACATTTACATTAAAATATATTTTATGTTATTACATTAATACATTTTAGTACGCTTTGTGTTAGATCGTCAAAACAGAACTCAGAGATTCAAGACTCAATTTGGATGTCTTCTGGGAAAAACTAAAAATATTAATATATTATTAATATGAAAGGCAAAGAACAGGCAGAAATAACAACAGGCTTATTTGCAGTACATTCAGCTAGTGCACATTTCATAAAGGTCAGGCTTATCAGTAAGTAAACTGGAGTGTGAGGCTTATGGCAGCTTGTACAGGAGAATAGTGGGCGTGTGAAGGGATTAAGGGCCCAGCAGGGCACACACATGCACACACACAGGCACAACAGACCGGAGCTTGCTTCAGGTTCACACACTCCTATCTGTCTCCCCTGCAGCTGGGCCATGTTCCAGGTTGAGGCAGGAATCTCACCTACTGCCACTGACGCTGACCTTGATCCACTCCCAGCTACTGCAACACAATAATGCTTCTCCAGTCAGCTACTGTAACACACTGACTAGTGTAATGTATGCTCGACATACAGGCCAGAAAGTGAGAAAAGAAAGTGTCTGAGTATGTGAACATTATGCTGATGAGTATAACAGTGCACCGCACTGTATGCGTCAGAGCCAATTTTAGAGAACTGCAGCAAATTACATACAGGCGTGTGCAGCTGAACTCCTTTTCAACTTTGGTACCACAACACAGTTACAAAACACTGCGGGCACAAGCAGCATGCTTCCCACTCAAAAACTACAGAACAATCAAGACACTTTGTCCCAGAGGCATTAATTCTGGTCAGGCTACAGCTAAAATGCAAGTCTTTGAGATCCCCTGAGAAATCAATGCACTTGCGTTATGATTTTGCTAACATAAAAGCAGACCTGCGTATATAAATATATGACTAAAGAGATCAACCCAGAATGATGTCAACAAGCCAGCAAGGTGTATGCCCCTCTTACCTATGACCGGTCTAGGACGTTTGAGCATGATGAGTGGAGATCTCAAATCTGGCACCAGAACATCAAATCCTGTTGGCAGAAAGGTTGGTTTTGCCAAGACACAAGTTGTGATCTTTCCATCATATTCATCTCTCTCTTTCTTTCTGTCTCCTTCTTAGCTCAGGTTTTCTGTGAGAGCCAGCAGTTATGGCAGAGTGCTGGCAGCAGACACATATTTGTGGAAAGCGTCTAAGCGGCTTTGGTCACTTTTTCCAGCACTGGCGTGTTTTTCCTCCAGCAGCAGTCTGCTCTCACAAGGCACAGTCTCTTTGGAGGCTGCCACAGTTGACCTATCAGCAGTCTTGGAGGGGAAAAGTGGGCAGTATATCAGCCCCTGCCTGAGACGGAGGTGGAGAAGTTCAAAACAACTGCAGAACTTCAGCATACAAAGCAGACTGGAGGATGAAGTCAGAAAAGATGCATGCTTTTTTCCAAGGAGATAGAGGAAGGAAGTCAAAGTACAAGTTCTCCTGCGCTCAGTTGAGTTCTAAATCACAGTCACGTGTTGCATGCCCCCACCCCCCTCTCTTCTATCCCTCCCACATGGGGAACTGTCTCTGGAGCATGTGCTCCAGCAGCTGTCTTGGAGAACAACACTGTTTATGACCCTGGAGGAAGTATTTCCCCAAACACCGGTGACATAGGCTGGGGCACTGTGAGCCACTTTCCTTCCTGTGTACAATAGCTTCAAAAATCCTAGAACATCAAATCATTCATCATGTCAGGCAATTTGACTTCACTGACAGAGCGACACAATGGACAAATGTTCCTGCACAATGATGGATAGGCTTATTTCATAATAGAATGTAACATACAAATAGATGGCGCACACGTTGGTTGCATTTGTCAAATAACGTTCACTTATGTCCTTGAAACCGTGGTGAGTGTTAACCCATTCTCTCTTGCCCACTCACATACAATCAAAGTTGACAATAAGTGGGGACTAGAAAGAGACAAGTGTAAGACAAGTGTGATCCGCTCCATCTGGGCTGGTTTGGTAATTAGCTAGCTATATTAATCACTAGGCCTGTGGGCAGCAGTCCAACAGACGAAGCAGATCCCCCAACACTGTCCAGCCTCCTTCTTTCTGTAGCTCAATCCCAAATGACAGCCATGCATAATTACAACCTTATGTTGCTCTTACATTAAAAGAATCAGATGCAGCTGATGTGTTTGCTAATGTTATTATATAATGTAAATATTCTCCCACTTATATTCGCTTAACATAAAACAGCACTTATCAGGTTTAGGCCTAGTTCACAGGCAGTATATTCACTGTTCCTGACGAAAGGTTACAATATTACAAAATGGTTCTAGTTGTTGTTATTGTATGTGGCACACATAGTCTTATTGGAACCAAAGCAGTACAGCTAAGAGAAACATGCAAAGCCAAAGACTTCAGAAAATAATATAATAATGTATAATAAATACTATTATTTTAAAAAATGAGGTGCAGAGTGTAAAGGTGGGCTAAGTAATGCTTTGTGAAACACTGAAATGTTTGAAGGAATGCTCTGTTTCGAAACAGTCTCCATTCTGACACGTATTGGTCATGTTTACTATCATCATATCTTAATAATAATAATAATAATAATAAAAATAAATTGACTTTATATAGCGCCTTTCACAATTCCAAGGTCACTTAACATAATTAACAATTCTATTCTGCGAAACATCTCAGACAAGCACTGACAAATCCTAAACTACTTAATATTCTGTTGGGTTATGCCAGGCTATCAATATATATAGTAAATACTTCAGTGAAAGTGGCTTTTTGTCATTGTTAACACACTCAAGCACCACAACAAAATGTGACCTCTACATTTAATCCATCACACATAAACACGTGGAGCAGCGGGCAGCTGTCAACAGCATGCTAGGAGCAGTGTAACGGGACGGCACCTTGCTCAAGGGTATCTCAGTGGTGCCCAGTTTGGGACTTGAGCCTGTGACCTTCGGTTAACAAGGGCAATGTTCTAACCACTACTGTACAGGGAAGTCACCATAAATCAAATAAACAAACCAAAGCTAATGACGATGACAGACATTCAAAATTTGTTCAAAAGAGTTGTTAAAAATTTGTTGGGGAAGAGAGTGATGAAATTAAATTTGCTGGGGAAGTGGAGGTTGATTTAGATGCACTGATAAGTAATTACAATGTTGTTTCCGCCAATAATTACACCATTTTCAAGTTATTTCAGACAAAAGTTTGAGGGACTTTTTGAGATAAACTACCCACTATAGAGCTCCTACAAGAACCACAAACACTCAAGGGGTTTTTTTCTGTTTGCATTCGCAACCAAGTTGTGTGAGCTAAAAAGATTCCTCATGATGGCGTTCTAAAAACTATAGTCGTCCTCAGTTCCTGCAGTGCAGCTGCACAAAGAAGGAGAAAATTATTTCAACAGTTCTACGAATTCTGAAAAAATGCAAACCCCATGAGATGAACAAAATGATATCTGATCTAAATTATATATGTTTATCTTCATTATAATTAATATTTTTAGAAGCAGGAGTCAAACAATAAAAAAGAGCATTAATGTTAATAAAGCAATTTATGATGATTCACACAGCTGTAATCATAACCATGGGGAAGAGGCACTCTCATGTCCTAACTAATCTGCAGCAGCAAAAGGAGATAACTTTTCCACCATATTAAGAAAGATATTAATATCTAGCTAGCTACCAGAACATGCCAACAATGACCAGGCCTAAAACCAGCGCCCTCTCTAAGCAGTGTGAAGTAGATCTGCTGCTTGAACAACACACAGAGAACCCACATTTTACATCAATTATATATTATTAACAAGGGCTTTAATGCGTGAACGGAATAGCAGATGAACAAATGACTTTTATTTTTTATTTTTTATGTCAAAAAACACATTGAGATCTATAAGATCCTATAACATTTGGGGCTGAGGATGCTGCACTGTCAGCAGGGGATGCTGCAGCACCCTAAGTACCTCCTGCAGCTATGCTGTTAGTCATGTGTAGGAGCAGCAGGTTTGCTACATGTTAAATCGGATGAAGGGCATTTTGACTTGGACTTCAGAAGCTTAATATTGCATTTAAACATCAGTATTGAGCATCCCATTCTTACTGCAGTCCAAACTCTCTCCGATAAATCTGAAAAGCATGGGGTTTGTGCGTTGTGGCCGTTCTTTGAATAACAGACAAATTGTTCACAGCGATTATGAAATAGTATTTTTGTTTGAAAAGCCCACTTTTAGGGTGATCGAGACAGACAAATAAATCCAAAACTAAAAGTCAGATTTGAACAGAAAAAATTGTCTAAATGTTAAATGCAGCTGGTTCAAAAATAATGCACAAAAAACTTGCCAGAACGATGGCTGGCATTTCCCACTTCAGCCTTAGTAGATTGGCTCTTTTTACTGAAGGGTGGGGCTTTAAACAGGCACCATGCTGAGCATTACAAGCAATCCTGTTCATTTTTCAACCAGTGAACTGCCTCTTCTTTAATAATGCCTCTGTTGTAGCTTATCTACAAGCAGTTCATAAGCTTGCAAACTTCCTCTTTTAAAACTGGCTACTCTACAGGCTAGAATTGCAATCACAGCTCTGGTGATCTCAAAATCACATGCGCTTGAATGGTAATTCTGATATAAAACAGCTGTACAGCACAGACCCCCAACCAAACAATGCATGTTTGTTTCTGGCTGTAATGTAACGTCCTGCCAGGAAAGTGGACAGGACGGAGAGCCAGGTTACCAAATCAATATGTTAACCAGTGTGTTCTTTGTGTCTTTGCTTTGTGTTCACTGCAGCAACCAGCAGAGTGTCATACATGCTACCACAGCTCATGGTGATTTTCCACACTCATGTCCACACTGATTTGACTCCCATGCTGACAAAGTACACCTTGGGTGATAGGTTCGTCCCCCCGGGAGAGAATAAGGTCACTAAAAATATCTCATGGGCAGGAGTAAATAGCTAATGAGCAGCCCTGCAGGAAGAGACCCAAACAAAGCCCTCCCTCAGCATCCGCTTAAGCGCACCCACCATCAACATGTGACTCATAGGCTCGAAAAACAAAGCACATGGTTGGCCAGGCCTGATTGTCTCATGATGACTCCCGGGCCCTGGGTGGGGAGACGTTTCTTTTCTTCCCCCTTGAACTTCACTTTCTGCAGAACCAACGACTCATGCCTCCTCTAGCAATTGGAAACTGCTCTTGCATCAACGCATCATCAGGCTAATTGTTACAAATGCCTGGCTCAAGACATTGCAACATAAAGGGGAGGCCACACACGGATCACATTAACCAGAAATTTATTTCACCAAAAGAAATAAAATAATATATCATACACTAGAAGGAGAGGCATGAATTTCACACCACAGAGAGTGTGCTCAGCTCTCAGCCGGACACCAGATGCTGCTGTGTAATATATCGGAAACAGATACTACCTGGAACATGATCACAGACCGCAAGGGGTCTAAAGTGCCTGAATCACCTAAATAACACATGAAGTCCATATCTGCATGTTGCTTTTTATATTCTCCAGAAACTGCTTAACATTTTTCAGCAAATATATTTTCAGTTTGTTTTCAGCGCTGAAATCCCTGACCCATGATCCATGCATCCAGAAAAATGACCAAAAAATGAATAATTACATAATCTACTGTTTCAGACACAAATTTTATGTAAGTTTAATGGCACTGATGACAAACAAAAAACAAGTCATTTCTCAGTAGGCATGCCTTTCTGGATATGCTTTGATATTGCTTGTGAAATCTGAACTAGCATGTCTCAGAAAAAGTTAAAGTGTACTGAGGACAATTCACTTAGCCCCATGGCGGCACAATTGCTGCAAATAAATTTGTATGAAAAATCAAGGCCTTGTGACACTAATTGCATTTTGTAGCAGTCAGAAACCTAGAATGCAAAGGAAACGCTTGATCAAAAGCTCTGCTGTCCACAAATGTGAATTCAACATTTCATGCTTCACAGAGAACACAGTTGTAAGCAAGAAGTAGGCCAAGCATCTCTTTAACCTCCCTCCCCCAAAAGCGAAATAGCATTTATGGGGGGAGGAGCATCAACTCACTTTGTCTGGACGATAACACACATTCACGCATGAATGCATCAGTCCTTTACATTCTGTGAACATTTTAAGATGAATTCAACAATAAAAGTGGTCTAAAATGAATGCAGGACAGCAATAATAGGTCATCTCACTCAAGATCATTTTTCTATCAGGGCAGCTTTTCTCAGATAATGAGAATTAAGTTGTACAACCTGCACCCTCATAATGATGACATTGCATTGCCCTATACATCTGGTAATTCTAGGTACATCACTGACTGTGAATATGAGTGGCAGCCTAACCAGTGGGTTACAGGAGCAGCTCAGTGCTGGACGTTATACTTTGTGGAATCTGTGGAATCGCTCTAGAAATGCTACACCGAAGACAAAATAAAATATGTGTTACAAGTTTCTAATAAAACAAATAATGCTTAATTCAAGGTTCAGATTTGTGTTTTACCTAGAACCTAGTTCATTAGCACCAACATTCTAATAGATTCCCATAGAAACGTAACATTATCCAAGAGATGTGTTTATCCTCCTTGATTGTTTTGATATTTGTAACCCAAACTGAAGGACTAGTTCTGAAAGTCACAGTTTGCCTCTGATTCGAAGACATTATTAAAAGATGCAAAAACTGATATAGTGCCAGTAAATTATTTTTTAATTCAAGCAACTTTAAAATGTCACAAGAAAATAAACTGGTGTCATATGAGAACGTGATTTATTTACATATGACTACCGGTTCAATGACATTTTTAATTTAAAATAATTACAAATAGTAAGGAGATATTAAAATAACAAGGTTTGGGTCTTATAAAGGTATAGCACAAAGAGAGACACAAAGAAAAAGAAACATTTAGGCAAATTAACTGGCTAAAAATAATCTCAATGGGTATAAAATCAACAAAACAAGTATTTTTGGTGAAGAGAACAGATTACAAAATCAACTACATGTCTTTGTTTACAGTGCTGTTCAGACAAAGCACATATAGACATGTGTCTGACCCAGTTGAGGCAGGTGGGTTTGATTATGCTGTGCTGTTTTTGAGGGGGTCTCATAATACTGTGGTTATCTTTGGGGCCTCTGGTATTTAAACTGACCACATGTGTAATCCAGACATCACTCAGGGGAAGGGTTACACTAAAACTCCTTATGAAAAACATGTCACAAAAGCACATTTTAACATTACAGAATCATGAGGAAAGCATTCCAGCTGTGCGTTCTTCAGTTTTCAAAATAACTGGCCAAATATTGCAGAACACCCATTGGACACAGCCTGTTTTAAAGACCAAAAGCACGGACAAACAGATCTTGCAAACTCATTATGGGCACTTTTCAGGAATGAGACCAAATATGATTTTTATCTTTGCACATTGCTAAAGACCTGCGCAACAACACTACAGATGCAGAAGCCTGGGGAAAGGAAAAATCAGTCATTTAGTTCTCTGACAACAGTTTTTACAGATTGTGACAACCATTTTTACAGATTGTAAAACATGTTATTGTAGTATCGCTGCTTCTAGATGGGTTTTTTTTTCCAGAAGACAAGTAAGAAATTCCATCTGCATGGTCATTTCAGGGCATTTCAAGGTTGAAACAACTGCTGGCTAACGTCACAACAGCTAAGCTTCAAGCTATTTGAACTCTCTATCTTACTTCAGCACAAATGAACTTTTCCATAACTGTCTCCATTCCCCTGATACATTAGCAGCTGTTTTGACTTCAGCCACCTCCATTTTCTCTGGAGCATCCGATTCTTCCCATGTGACGCAAACTGTTAACAGTCTAGGCGACACACCAGAATACCAACACACAAGCTAAAAGATTGTATAGCACATGCAAGATGCGGATGAAGCAAACATTTTGTGATTACAGTAACCAACACCTTTAACAAATATGTAATCTAAATCAAATAAAACCAATGGCTGTAGACAGGTGTATAAAATAATTCCAACATCTTTTTCACACAATTGCTGAGACACTAGGAAGTGAAAAATGCGTCCATAATAATCAGTAAATTAACTAAAACTAAAACTGTTGAAAAAAGCAGTACATCATCTCATATTAAAATCCAGGAATAATCAGATTTTAACAGCAAATATATTTTTCTCCTTTTTCACATTATTAAATGTTTTCATGTTTTTAAGACAGCCTTACTGATGCCTTAAAAAGGGTTTTGCCTTAAGATAAATAAACAGAAACAGGCAAATATAGGCCAAAAAACGTTTTTTTATCCAAATTTGATCAATTAATTTTTCAAACCTGTAAATTTTTCAAAAATTGAAAAAAAAATCTAAAAGCAGACATCTAGACTAAATAAATATATGTAAATAGATAACTACTTTATATAATTTTTAATTTTACTTTCTCCTTGTGCACAGAATTCTTGAAATATTGAATTTTAAATCTATATCTAACTAATCTCTTTCTTAACTAATTCAAAATGCAATCTTCTTAAATATTTACTACTATGGCACAAGGTTTTAAACTTTTGGATGATAGTGTCAATTTGGTAACACTAATTTGCTGATAATTAAATATTATTTATTATTATTTAAGTCAAAAACTAAATACAGCAATATGTATTGTGTTTCAATAAGATACCATGTATACCCCTAATACACACCTTGTTGTCCACACCCAGCATATCCTATAGCTCTATACTGCAATACCTGATACAGAGGGCAAGGAATGACTTGTACTGACTGACAATGTTGTTTTCTTTACTCAGATTAAAAAAAAGAAAAAATACTCCACAGCTCCTGCAGAGATATGAATACCGGAGTGAGGAAGAGGAGTTGACCTGAAGAAGGCATACTTCTCATGGTGGTCTCCTGGCATACATCCATAAAGTGGTGATAGGACTCCATCTCCCCTGTGGTGATTCTCACCATGGAGTAGGAGGTGTCTCGCGCCCTTTTGCCACAAGCACAGCACCTGGATGGGATGGTCTGATAGCCGTCCATTCTGCAGCAGAAGCGTGTTTGTGTGTGTGAATGTGTGTGTGAGATGTAGTTTGCTTCTCCGGCAGCTTGCGTAAGCAGCAGCAGTTTAAACAAGGTCACTTCAGAGCAGGGGGGATCAAAGCTGATAGATGGAAAGTGTCACTCATGCAGACCTAAGCTAATTCCTGCTGGGCCTCTCCTGCATAGGCTTCATTTACTGCTCTCTTGTGTGTCCACACTTTCTCTCTCTGTCCTCCAGTCTCCTCAGTGCTGCCCTGATCCTGCATCTCTGCAGAACAATGTCAGAGTTTGCTTTGTTTGCCCTTAGCTCCACACACAGCCATGCTGACAACCTCACCAAGACAAATGTACAGCACAGTCTACAAATCACCTTGAATGACCAAACATTCACAAGAAAGTAACATAAAAACAAATATGTTAGTAGAACTATAGTAGAACACATATACTGCATTAATGACTACACCATGTCCATTACAACTAGGAAAGTTCCCCTCACTCTCTAATGAGTCTGGTTTCTCACCCACTGTGCTCACCAAGTAATTACTGGCATCTTTTTCAGGTCACATTGCTCTGTGTCTTAAGCATTATTAAGAACACAGAGCTCCTTATTCATGGAAGAAAACCACCCAGGACAAAGTACCCACATCCGTAATGCAGCTTAAAGCAGTGTGGTTGTCTCTGCACACATGCCACTCTCTTCAATCACTGCACACACACACACACACACACACACACACACACACACACGTACATTAAAACAATCCAGTCCATCGCACCTCCTGAAGCGGGGACACCTGAGGCTAAAATGCTAAAGTGGCTCTGACTTACACATTATGGAGCCCATTGTGGAGAATGCCCTGGGGGTGTGTGGTCACCCTCTCCTCTCTCTATCCCGTTATCCCTGCTGAACTCTTGTCTGCAAGTCCACCAAGGGTATGGCTACTGCTTTCTCTGAAGCCGTGGAACAAAATGGCATGGTTTACACAAATATCCTCAACAATGCCAGAAGCACCGGGGGCTTCCCCTTCCTCTCCCACCCTCCAAGGCATTCATCATTGTGAGGGGTGTTCTGGTCCACAGCGCGTCAGAGGGAACTTCGCACGAAGAGGGGCTGCTCCTTTCTTCCCTACACCTCACATGGTCCGACTCACACACATAGACACACACACACACACACACACACACACACACACACACACACTCTTACACAGCCATGCCACAAGGAATGCTCACCCCTCCCCATACTCCCTCACATAAGAAGCAGAGTACATGTGGACCAAAATGTCTCTAACTCTTGACCCCAAGCTTAGTATTTAAACACTTGTCTTGATGTATCTACTTGTTTGTTTGCTACTACAAAACTAATAATTAACTTATATATAACTGTAGTTATTGGCCCACGAACAGGGCTTTAAAGTTCAAGGGGTTAAACCTAGAATAAAAACCAAGAACCTGAAGAAACTCTGCACGTGGACGAACTTAATAACTTTAATGAAATAAATATTGCCTGAGGAAACAACACAACACTGGACCCATTGTAGTGGAACAACAACAAAACAAATGGTGTAGGGAGATTAAAAGTAAGCTCACGTTCCTTTTTTGGGCCAACATGAGCCAGACTGACATAGCTGTTTTAGAACATTCCTCAGCATGGAAATCTGGAGCTGTTTCCCCCTCTTACCGCTGTCTGGGAAGCACATCATTGCTATGGCTAACCTAAACCAGAAAAATGAATGTGCATAAAAAGGTACAACTTGAGTCCATTCTTCACTTCCTCAGCTTAGAACTACAGACATGGTTGTTTTCTTGGTTTTGTTAAAGTTGAGACCATTCTACATACAGTGAAGCCTATAATGTGACCTGATAAATATGAACAGTGGCTCTAATCTGATTACTGTGATCTATTCTGATTTAGTGTCATAGCTTTCATGGTCATCGTTCCCACTGTTCCTCATGCAAATACACAGCACACTCTTCATCAGCTAGTGGGAAGCTCCCTTTAGGCCAACCCACCTGACTGAATACAAGTGTCTTATCATAATATATGAATACTCAACAGGTATGTGACATCAAATGTGTGCATTCATATCACACACTGAAAATTCCTTTGATTCCTTAGCATAATGTATTGGTGTGTAATGCAGAAATGGTGCGAAATGCTTTTACAGGATGAAGCAGGTAATCTTTGAATTATTATTTAATATATATATATTATAATAATGAACTATATGCCTTTTCTAAGGGGCTAAAGCCCAAAGCTACATGTACACTCCTATGATATACTCACATTTGTCAATGTGTACTCTACATATCTCCAAAAACATAACGCGTCCTGTTTGAAGAACACATCTGTGCATATCTGGCACAGAAATAGTAAAAGTTAGAGCCTCTCATGACACAAGGCAGGGAATTTATACACTTTTGGTTCATAAAGAACATTTAAATGGTTGCCTCTTTTAATATTTTTCCTTTTTGAGTGTGAAAAAAATTTTTAAGTTTAAGGAACTTCCATATAATACTATAAAGGTCCTATACAAATTTTTCTAGTATCATTAATCAAATCAAGAAACATTTAGGAACATTTGAGTCTGTTTTTACACCTAGTTTGTCTGTTAAAGTTTCACGCAGTTACAGATGTGTGTTCTTTAATTTAACTTTGACTAGCTTAATCACTGTAGTTCAGAGTTCCCATTCCCATTTATTTTTCATATAAATGTATGATCTTACCCCTTACTTGTAATAATCCTAATCAAACCAATAAAAATAACTTTAATTTATCTCTGCTCCATTTTAATAATTTAATCATTTTAAATGTAACTACTCAGGATGTGCAAAAAAATACGCTCATCGCACACCAAAATCAATATAGATTTGCTATTTATTGCTTGTTTGCCATTGTTACAAATAAAGGAATGTCTAGCAAGAGTGTAATGTTAAAACAGGGATATTCTGCAGATATGATGTACTGCTAGAAATGGAAAGCATGCTGTGATATTAAGTTCCCTAATCTGTTTAGTTTGTCTCTTGGGCATTGCTTGAGTGTTCACACCAGACAAAATGAATGAAAATAAAACCTTTGATACATATGCATGAAATAAGGTTGGTGTGAAAATGTCTATGTGTAACTGTTGCCTGGTAAAAAAAAAAGAAGAAGGCAGACCATAAAACTGGAAAATCTTACCACAGAACAAGGAAAAAGAATGGACATGAAAAGATACTTCATCCATTTCTGGAAGTTTAACAAAAACAGAAATCTCATTTTAGAGTCTGAACTGACATTTTACTAAAGACATCACTTCTCCATCCAATGACAATGATCTCTAATTCTAAGCCAAGAACATAATTGTGAGACAAAACCGCAATTTACAGTAGGCAGCTGTGAAGCCAAGGGAGATTAGGGGAGAAAACTCCATTATTGGAGCAAATGACCTCACTGAAGAGGACTAAATAGGCACACAGGAATGGCCTTTGCCATAGTCCATGTGCAGTAAAGACATGTAAACAGGAAGGAGGAGCTTATTAAAAGCAAAAACCTCATGTTAGGATCCAGTGCATTTCCTCTGTACACTCCCCCAAATGCGCGCCCTAAGACCAATGAAGCCCATGCTCCATTTTGCCTGTGGACACCACTGAGTTGTTCATTCTTATTAATGAAATTCGTACAAACAGAGAATGGTTCTGAAACAGTATGTGTTAGGTTTATACACAAAACAGCAATACTTAGAGCATATAATTACCAACAGCAGACTGTGCAAGCAGATGCCTCATAACTTATTTAAAAGCCTTCATCAGCATCATGGTCAATAAAAGAGTTAATGGCATTTGGACCATTTAAAGTAAGGCACATGTTCACAATTCAAACTGTTATATACACTTGTCAAAACAAAGGCACAAAAAGGTTCTTTATATGCCACAGAAAAACCTTTTAATGGATGATTCTTTCATGAGCCATTTGGGTAAAGGAGCTGTGGGAGATACGGTTAATGAAATGTTGTTCCAATGTTCTGTGTATTTCTGGTGTATTTTCAATACTTATTTTGAATTACCATGTTTTAAAATGACTGTTTTGATATAGAAATGAGCAAGTGGCCTGCTGATTAATGAAAGATTCAACACTGCACTGCTGACACAAACAGTTTCCTGCATAACAACATCTACGTCATAACGAGTCCTAAGAAGGCTGAGAATACCGCATAGTCCCAGAGGCACAGTACAGAAGCCTGCCACAACAGGAACACAATTATAGCCAGAGGTGAACCCACATTTAAAACTGCACAATTAAGAAAATAATAGGTTTTCCAAAGAGCCACCATATAAAAGGGAAACAAAAACCTATTTAGGTTAATTATACTTAGGGCTCGATTTGTTGGGGGATACAAGGGCATGTCATTCCCTGGTCAAAAAACATTTTGAACTCCTCCCTGTCCCTTTTCCATTTCTATTCCCTTCATTTGATGTCATTCATCACCCAAAACATGTACTATAAATATTTAAATTCCGTCCACACGTTTTCTATCATCACTACTGACAAATCTGCAGGAGAGTAACTTTACAAGTGAAGGAAAAACCATTCTTTACTTCTATTTATAACTCTTCATAGAAAGTACATTTAGAGAATTTCTACTGGTAAATTCTTCACTAACATTCCAAACAATTAATTTTGATAGTGTAGCACCAAAATGGTTCCTCTTTTGTTGCAAGTCAAAGAACACAAGTCATCTTTGACTGCAACTGGTAACCCAAAACTGATTCTAATATCGTTGTATTAAAAACACCTACAGGTGTGTAAGCAATCAAGTTACAGTATAAGGTGAGAGAGACCTGAAAAGATTTTTCTGATGCTAAAAGAGGAAACCCATTACTACCCCACCTTCCACATTACAAATGGTTTACAGGTAAATCACTGATCATTCACAATCCTATGTAACACATTTTACATACATAATTTTTGTCGAATCTCTGTGAGTGAGATACACTGTACTAATGGGATATCAGTTGACAAGAGTCAAGGAAGGAAGTTTTGACGTATTGATGATGGTCTTACAACAGGCGGAGAGCAAGGGAAGGAAGTCCAGTGACCTTCCTATTGTTCACCTTTTTACATTTGGAATGGAAGGGTTTTTGTCTCAGCTTACCAGTCTGCCTAATTTTGTTGCCAGAGCCGGTGCAGATAACATCATATTTGGGATTAGGTGGCATAATGCCCACTCCCAAGTACCAGCTTCGCACCCTAAACCGTACCTCTGATTTCCAGAATCAAAAACAATATCCTCTCATAAATGCACAAAACTACATAATATTTTGTGATACAACTACAATTTTAGCCCTCTCCTCTTATACAATAAATATAGATGAAGCTGGCTGATATAGCACAATTCTGGGCCCTATACCTAAACCTCTATCTCTAACTGTATATCACTATATACAGTTGAATGTAATGAGCAAAGCATGGCCATTAGCTAAAGTTGTTTTCCATGCTTTCTTACTGGCTAGCTAGCTGCTAACAGAATTGCAGAGCAAACATTACATTATTCTAAATCAGGTTATATGCCTTAATCCCAAATCCTTTAGCTTTATCCATGAAATACTGCCCAATTCCTGTAACTGGAAACAGAAAATTCGGTGGAGGGAAGGATTCCTAAACCTGCAGCTGCATCTGTGCATGAGGGAACACCTGATTAGCGAGCGAGCCACTTATCATGCAAGAGTGCGCACTTGCTGCCTACAAATTCACTGCGCTTTTTGTTATATATGTACCAATTTCGCATTAATTTCATTTTCGATGTCTGTGCAATTACCTGATCGACTATTTCAGTGTAATTGACTCACTGTATGTACGTGTTAAGCAAGGTTATCTGGCCATTGGCTAAGCCACAGAAGTGATGTTTGCTGGGTAGCTACGGGTTAAATGGCACCAAAGGAAGGTCTGTGAATAAATATATAACTTTCTACGGAAAAACGGAGTAAGTAGGTCTCAGCATGTTTTCTGCTTGTCGATGTCCCATTTAATAGCATGTTTAGGAAAACCATGTTAATATACAGTCATATGCACCAATTGATGCACCACAGGACAAATGACATGCTTTGTTATTTTTCTAAGTAAAAATATAAAGCACACCTTTACTGTAGAGAGCATTTTAATGCACAATTTGTTTTTTTGTTTTTTTTCAATGTCACACTCAGCAAATAAAGTAAAATTGGCAGAACATTCCATATAACATAGTCTGTTACTTGAAGACAGACGTGTATTTGTTTGTTTTTTTTAAAAAGGAGAAAAAAAACCATATTTGACTGTGTGTTTAAACTTTTGCATACAACTGTGTATAAGGTTCATAATGACTTTAGGATCCTTGGGCAGCTTTAAGCCACATCTGCCATGTCCAGCATTTACCAACATTTTGAGGAATATTTTTCCTTTGTGATTTCCCACATGACTCTTTCTCAGAGCCAGCACTCATGCTAAGAGTCTGGTTATGTTAATCTTCTTACAGTCTTATTGGGAAGAGGTGGCTGAATACCCACATTTTTCTAAATTTTGTTTTGCATTAAAAGTAACAACTGTGGGGCTAAGAACAGCACCCAGTTCTCCAAGGCTGAGTTACAGAACTTCCCAATTAAAAAGCATGTAAAATAGTTCCATTTTTATCATTTAAAAGTGTATTTTACTTACTGGCAACTACTCTCAATGTAAATTAATTAAATAAAAAAAAAGCCTTAAACAAGAGAAAAATGTCTCTACACTAGCAATGACAGTCCACTCCATCAGACAGTTTTACTGTAGAGGCTTTTGTTTAAAGTGAAACCCAAAAAGACCGGTAATGGTCATGCACTTCCGTTGTGATAAAACCAGACCTTGCATTTTCCTTGATGTCAAAGGTCAGTCTGGGGAACTTCCAGTTATGATTTGGTTTAACCTTAAACACAGTCCCAAAAAATTAAGGCCAAAGTCACAACACAGTCACAATGCCTTGTCAGATGAGGACAGTCATTAAACAAGGATGACTCAATGGCCATGTAGAAGGCAGCCTCCATCTTAGATGTCCCATGATTTGTCAGATGCTGAAGCAGGAACAGGGATTTCCCGATAAAAGAGAGAGCGAAAACGTAACGAGCCTAAGCCACTCCATGAATCAATATGGTGAGCTGTACAGCCCCGAAACAGTTTCCATGGCAACGCTCGGGCTGTTCCCTTGGGGCTGCTGCAGCATCAGAGTACCAGGGAAGAGTAGGAGGCTCTCAGAAGCAGCATGGCACAATAACCTACTTCCATTTCCCTGCCTCATAGCTTTCATTCCCCACAGAAAGGACTAGCAGATTATTTTCTTAAAAATCTTTCTTAAAAAGAGAACACAAACAGCAGAAATTTAGAACAACAGCAGCTTGATCGCGTTGTCGCGTTGAACAGAAAAATCAGTGGGAAATCAGTTTGTAAATTTCTGTGTCAATCAATGCATATAATAACATGTTCATACACTGGTGACTGGAACAAAGCTGAAACTGAAAGGTATTTCTCTATTGCTGTGCAAAAATGATGTATATCACAATGGTGCTGTAATATTACAGCAATGTCCTCATATACAATATTTAGCTAAATCGCACAAATTAACCAACTAAAACAATGTTTTCACATGCATATGGCATCCACATATATAACAGGAAGTAAATCACAATAGAATTACTATGATATAGAAGCAGAATTGCTAAATATATAATATTTAGCTTATTTTATTAGCTTTTAGTTTTATAAATATACAGACTATATATATCATACTAGAGGTCTTGTTTTCATAATAAAGGTCTGTTATATCTGTTTCTCTCATACAATATCACAGTGCTATAGTAGACCTATTTAAGCAATATTTTCACATGTATGGAATGTCCTTGAGCACAAACTGAATAAGACCACAATAAAAGTGTTAAAATATTAAAGCACGCACAGAGCAATCCAAGGTAGGCAATCTGAAATCTAGGAATGCAATGCATATTTAAGCAGAGCACAAGCCTATTTCACAGTGTTCTTCTAGTTCTCTGTGTCAGCAGCCTTGGCTAATCCCTTTCCCCTCACACCACACCCCCTCCTGCCTCCGCATCCCAGCCCCAGAGGCCCCATCCTCCACCTCCAGCCAAAAGGCCATTAGATGCAAGCACTCACCGATATGGGTGATAACACAGCCCACCCGTTCCTGGAGCTCCTGCACAGACATCTCTTCCTCTTCCAGCCAACAGAGCATCTCAGGAGCAGCCCCTATCCTCTCACAGACCTCTCCTCTCCTCTCTTCTCCTGTCCTGTCAACTCGCTCCTTCACCAGAGGGCTCCCCCTCTGCTCACACAAAGCAAGCTGCCACTCCCAACCCGGTGAAGCACCTCCAATGGAGAAGAAGAAAGGGACGAGTGTAGCAGTAAGTGTGGAGGCGCAGAGTGCATGTATTGTGATGTTAATTATTCATTCTGTGCACACACGCGTATTTGATGTCTAGGAGGACTTTGAACAGCTCGTGAAGCCGGTGCTGCGTCTGCTTTTCTAAAGGCTGAGTCAGAAAACAAATCACAGGACAGCTACCTGCCCACAGAGACACAGAAGGCTTATGGCTGCTCAGGAACAAAACCTGGAGTTAAGGAATCAGTGGAACGGAGCTGGATTCTCATGAATGCTCTTGGTGAATCATAATGTAAAATCCTTTCTCCAGATTTAAGATTTTTCCTGGTCTGAGAAACTGGTCTAAAAACATATTTTAGAACATAGCGTAGCTTAATTATGTTAGATTCACCAAAGTAAGTGCATTAACAAATGCCATGCATTGAAATGTAACTATCAGTCATAAAAATCTTGGCTAGAAAAAGTGCATCAAAGTTAAAACAAGTAAATTAAACTTAATTATAAGGGCATACATTTAATTATCCCTGAAAGTTATTTATAAATTATGACGTCAAAAGCAATAAAAATTCTCATGAATTCTTACTACTAATTTAATGTTTTAAAAGAAAGCCACTTTATTCCCATTAACATTACAAAATGAAAGCACCACTTGAAAGCACTGTCCTTTGTGTGTAATATTTTATGTCTGGGCAACAGAAATGATCAAAAGATTTTTTTTAAAACTGCACAATTTCAGGTTTGGGGGATTTTTTACCCTAAAAATACAAGCAACAACAAAAGAATTGACATAGACCACTTAAAGTGAAGACACTTCACTGCAGGCCTTGTACTAAACTCGGAGAGGATAATAATACACCACTCATACTTGCTCCAACACTCATGCACAGCTCCAGTGCTTACGCCTCCCAGTCAGCAGCCTGGACACAGTGTTCCATTGTGGCTCTGGGCCACATTTTAGTCCAAGTTAGAGAGGCTGGGACATCATCTCATTATCATATCATTATGCTGAAGCCCTTGGGACCAGGACTACTGCCTTGGAAATGCACAATATGGGGATGCCATCTGCATAGTTGCCTACCAAGCTACAAGGCCAGCACAGTTTTGGACAGCAATGTCTTGAAGTGTATATAGAAAACCATAAATGCTGATGGTGAAAACAAAGTTAAAAAGAAAACAGAATTACAATTGCAGAAATAAACAATTCATTTGCATTTTAATTCACTCAAAATGACACAAAAATTAAAAAACACAACATAATGTGAACAAGATCTCAGCTGAGAAGAAACCTGACAGTTTTATTGACAGTACCAAATGAATGAAACTAAGATGAACTTAACTTAAATAGATGTAAAAAAAAGAAAAAAGAAAAAAAAAGAAGAATGCCTCAATTTTCATTTTGTAAGAAACAGGAGCAACTGAAAAAAGGAAACAAAAAGATGGGATTGAATGATTCTTTCAGTGTTGTGGTATAAAAATGTTTTTGATTGTAAAGGGCAAGCAGTAAGGTGCCCGTTTTTTTTTTATTAATCCAGCTGTGTACTGTACAATTAAGTAGGCCTTGACTGATATAACTTCAATTTAGTTGTCTACAGTTTCACCCAGTAGATTTAACTCCCACCGATCACATGATACCAACACTGGGAGAGTGAAGGCTAGCACATGCTTCCTCTGAGTCACCTTGTCTTTTTGAACTATCACAAACCAGCTTTACAGAATCCAGGTCTAAGCCTCCAGTGAGCAAGCTAAGGGCAGCAGAGGCAAGGAACAACTACCTAAGGAAGAAACCTTGGGAAGAACCAGACTCAAATGGGCTGATCCATCCTCCACTGAACAGAAAAAGAAAATAAAGGAATAACACTATGCTGATGACTGACAGTAAAATGTAGAAGTCTACAAACTTAATGACTGACAAACATTAAAGTTACAAAGTAATTTTTTTAAGTTTAGAAGCTTACCAACATCATTGGACAGTGTAACACACTCAGAGGAGAATACGCACAGGTTCTATTATGTCAGAATGCTAACAGATGCCCTTTCTGAGTGATGGGGTGAGAAAGGACCACCATACCACCCAGTGAGAGAGAGGTCAGTTGTACTCTCTTGTATTACCTGCCATGGATGGCTGTGGTACCACCAGGGATCAAAGTCACAATTTCCCAATGATAGGGCCAACACTTAGACTTTTGCACTGCCTGGGAACCCTATAACATTTCTGGGGCCATATTGGAAAATATAATTTTATAGTTATAATTTAAAGATAAATGTAAATTTTATACTGTAATATAGTGAAACCATACTTTTCTGACAAGATCAGTTCTCAGCTGTCATATTTCTTAAAGAGCAATAATTCAAGTATTCAATAGTATGAATATTGTAATACTAAGGATTAAGCTACCTAGAGGCCTTTGCAGTTTTGTTTTCTGTAAACTACCTTCTATATTAGTTCTATTCATGCAAAAGGTAGACTGTGTTATTCTCATGCTTAAGGTTTTTTGGGTTCAGATCACCATGATACATTTAAACAGGGAGTAATTTATATTTGTTTCGTTAGTGAAACCTCCAGCTGAAGTTTATCCCTACTATTAGATCATGAGTCTGACCATCTCAGAACAAGAAACCATCCATAATTACTGACATCACAAAAAAATATTAACAGGTTGGTCCCTTAATATCATCAGCTAAGATATTGGTTGCACTGAAATGTCATCCATCCATTTTTGAAACCTCTTCTTCCATTTCTGGGTCGCGGGGAAGCTGGAACCAATCCCAGATGACTACGGGCCCAAGGCGGGTTCACCCAGGACAGGAGGCCAACCCATCACAGGGCAACACATACACACATTCACACCTACTGGAAATTTAGAGAATTCAATCAGCCTACTGCATTGGTAGAGCTTGTAAACCCCACACAGAAAGACACTCGTGGCCAACCTGGGGATTGAACTTTTATACTTTTATCTCCTTTAATAAACTAGTAGTGCCAGTCTTCACAGAGGCCATTTTGTGTTTACTAAAGTGAATGGTACATGAGATCTACATTAGCCCTTCATGAAAACGGACATAAACCTACATAAACATTAATAAAATGCATCAGGTGCAATTACTACAAAGGTGAAATAAATAGAAATTTGTCAAAATCAGCCATTATGACAATTAATGGAACTATCCTTCATAAATCTTAATGTAGGTTTATGTCAGTTGTTATGAAAGATTCAGGGAAGTTCATGCAGCCTTATGATTACTGTCTTTCAGTAAATTGATGATTTATTTATCCATTGCCTCAAGGTATCATCACAGGATAAAAAAATCAAGTCTTTGAAGAACCTCAAACACTTAAATTTAATGTTGTCTAATGTAGTTAAATAATACTATATTAGACATCAGCACCAAGCATTGCAGCATTGCAGTATTGCGTACCCCCACATGAAGAATATCAATACAGAAATTATGGCCTTATGGTTCTTAGTGGAGGAGTTGTTTTGTTTGCCAGCCCAGAGGAAAACTAATCAAAAGTCAGTACTCTTACTGTGATGTCCCTTTTTTGTGCATGTCCTGTTTAGAGCACCACCACTCTCTCAAAAACTTTAAGCATAATGCAGATGCAAATGTGAAATAAAGATGTAAATAATTTTTTTTCCCTTTCTGCCATATATATGTAGAGCTAGGATGTAACATGTCTGTTGGAAAAAAGTCAAAATTTTTATATTGCTCCACATATATTTACTTTTTCATAAAGTGTCTTCTGTTCCCCTCAACACATTTACAGTATTAATATTCAAGAAATGCTCCAAGTCATTGAGCAAGAGTTGTACAGTACATGTTCAAATCTGGTTTTAAGTATGCCTCTGTGTCAAATATGTTTGTAAACATGCTACAATATATATAGTTTATGTGCACAAACACACACACACACACACACTCACATATGTATGTATTCATGTGTATATAAATATACACACACACACAAATATATACTTGCATACATACATAGAAGCAGATATACTTACATGTGTGAGTGTGTATGTGTGTGTGTGCATATTTAAAATAGTTCACAGATACAGTTACAGCGAACATCAAAGCTAAGTTATGATTCAGTTATGCATTCATACAGTGTCTTGTTGAGCTGTAAGAGGTAAGACAAAATACACTCACACATACATTCATAAAAAGCCAAGAAATATATATGGAAACATTGTAAGGTACTTTTCTAATATTATGCATATTTGTGATAACATTCTGCATACATGTGCTAAAATATATTATAATTACTTAAAATGATAAATTATTAAATATTAAAATAACAGATTAACTTAAACAGGTAGATAAACTAAAATAAATATATGATTTAACATGCTAATCAGTAAAATCAGTTATCAGTATGAGCTGTACAGTGTTCTAGTTCCAGTGATCCACTTAGTTATTTGGAATATTGAGCATTCAAGCTGCCTTCCTGCTGCATTAGCACACTAACCTCTGCAGCTGGATGCCCACCAGGTTTACTGTGTCGCATAACTGTGCAAAAAAATGATGACTACCATTAAAGAAACTGGTCCTTGGTCAGTGGTAATTCAGCATTATTCTGGAGTTGCATTCCTCACTGCATCAGACAGCTGGTGCTAGGGAGGAAGTCCTGAACATATGTGATTACGGCCTTTGACAAATAGGTCATAGTGCCATAGCTGCCACTGGGAGCACTGTCATAGAAGTAGTTGCAGATTCCTGTTGCTGGGTCCTTCTCCAGGAAAAACTCATTGGCCCCACTGGATTTCTGCAAACCAAATGAGCATAAATTTGCTGACTTATAAGCAGACAGTAAAATGAATACCTAAAAATTTACGAAGCACAAAAAAGAAAAAGGGAGCTTTCAACCTACACTCCATCTCATTATCTGCGGTTTGGAGTCCAATACCCAGATGTAGGTAGTAATACACTTACTATTGTAGGAGTCAATATAATAGTGGACACACATGCTTAACTGATTACAGTTGTAATATTTGTATTTGTTGCATTTGTTTACATTCTTACATTATTAAAATCATTTTAACTTAGTTCATTTTGTAGGTTTCACTCCTCGTCATCTTTCTTCCTCATTTAAATGGCTTATTTCATCATAAAAATGTTCTCATTATTCATCCCCCTGCACTGCCGTTAAATCAATCAATGAAGTTACATTTTACAGCCTCTGAAAAAAAACTAGACATGACAGTAGCTAAATGATGGCTAACTTGCTAAGCTATCGTTAGTTTAGCTAAGATACTCGGATCCAAACACCACACAACAGGTTCCGTTTCAGCTTTCTGTCACACCACTTTCATGTCCTCTCTAGGGTTGCCAACTATGAAATAAGGATTGAAACCTTTTTCAATTGTGCTTGTAATATAGAGAAAAAGAAATCAAGAAATAATTTTAACAGTCTTGCTTGCTGTGAATTAAGGCTGAATGATTTGGGAGAAAATATTTAACTGTGATTTTTTGTGGTATTAAAATGTTTTTTAAAAGCAATTATTTTCTTTAAATTATTACCTTTTAACCAAAAAATTGTAAAAAATCAAATGTAATATGCCAGACTGTCAGTTCACAAGCTTAAATATCAATGGGTCTCAATCATCAACTGTTCTTAAGAAGACATTTCTTCTTAATACCCACATATGCAGTTATCACAATTATGACATTCCTCAATGTTTTTGCATTAGGGATTTGATCTTGGGTAAAAACAGAATCTCTGCACACTCAAGAGAACACTAAGTGACAAGATATATAAGTACATTTAAAACTTAAATAATAGATAAATTAATCTCCTCCATTTAAAACTTATAATGTTGGATAATATGGGATATAACTACATTTGCAGCCCTTGTGATTTGAAAATTGCATTCTTTTAAATTGTGATTTCGATGTAAGAATGATTCATTGCTAAGCCCTATTGTGCATTAATCCAAGATGATTATCTGTGAGGACTAATTTATTATTTATTTTGGATTTTTGTCAGTAAGTAAAATGTTTCTCATTGTTTTGTTTTACATTAGATATTACTGTTCATTAGTGCCATTATATTACAGCATATATGTTCAGGACAACTGAACTGGACAACAGTTGCCTGCATGTAACAGCAAAAGCTCTTGCTTTTTGCTAATTTTGTCCCTTTGCGGTCTCCGTATCCCACAGTAATGTTTTATATGTTATTGAGGATTTTATGTGCAGTTGCACAATACATTACCTCAAGACTGTGCTCATATATGTGTATGCAAGCACAGGAATAAAGACACAGAGGAAAGAGAGCCATGCAGCATTAGCTGTCTTTACAGCCCCTACACTCTTAACACCACGGACACACTGCCACAGCACACCTTTTATACGCACTGCTGTCTGGAGTATCATAGCAGCGGTTGGCAATCTTACCAGTCCCATGACTGTGCTTTCAATTTTACTGTCTACATTGTACCTGGATTTGTAGCCTGACCTCTAAGTTAGCATTACGTCACCCTATCAGGTAACAGATTCAGACATCACAGTACAGGTGTGATTTTACCCTGTTTGTCCCTCTGCAAACAATAATATATATAATTAGGATATACCAAGACCAGTTGCTTAACTAGACTCTGATTGGAGTCTTCATCTAAACTATCCAGAATCTAAGGTGTTCTGTGGCGAGCAGAGCTGTTATAATCCTAGCTAAGGTAATGCAAACCAGCTCCTCTCTACACATTTGCAGTACTGTTTAACAAAACAATGGACACCTTCCAAACCTAACTGAACATACACTATAGCAGAAGAAGTAGAAAAAGTTAAGAATGTACATGCAAATCCCTCTGACTGAAAATCTGAGATGTACCTGGTCCTGCAGGAAGAGATCATTTGCCATGTGAACTATCCGATCAATGTGAATGATTCCCCCGATGCTGGGTATCTCCATATCAGCCACCATAGTCAACACCATTATGGCCTCCACCAGCAGCTGTCTGTACTCTGGCTGAGGAACATGGTTCAGCACAGACTCCACATGGACAGCAAACTTAATCTCGCCTTCTGTCATCTATAATAATGAAGAAATGCACATAGGCATGAACTCTTCAGTATATTACCAAATGTGTGTGAGAGTTAATGTGTATTTTGTGTACCTCTCGTGTGGTGGAGGAAGGCAGTACATATCCCACAATGGAGAGGCCATGACACTTCTGCAAGATCTTCCAAACTTTCTGGTAGAAGCCCATGGGCACTCTGTTGATGGCCCCATCTAGTCTGCGTCTCCTAAGCCACTGACCCTGCTTCTCCTCCCATTGCAGCCTGGAGTCTCCAGTTCCTGTGGGAGACAGGATTCCACTGGGGGTGGAGGGGCTGCTGCACCTCTGCATCAAAAAATTGGAAAAACACTTGTAACACACACTGAAATTATTACTTATAGGTGATTGTATATTCAATGAGAAGACAAAATAATGGAAACAGTAGAGAAAAAGTAGCCTTAATTTTAGTAAATATATATTCTATTTTGTGGTGTACGCTAACCATGTGCAAGTGTGTCACTCATATGAATTTTTAAAGCAAAGGAGACAATTGTCCAATTTCTGTTACATTATTTCTCTAGGATGCTGAAAAAATGCAGACTGACCGTTAATTATATAAGCAATAATCTAGCTATTATGTATACAATTAATCAGGTAATCATATACTTACATTTTAACATTTAGTTTGACATTATTAAAACATTTAATTTTACATTTATTTTAAACATTTAATTAAATTTGTAGCTACAAACAAATGCATTCATGAGATCCTGCTGGAGTTTTGTCTTTCAGTGAAGTACACAAAAGCAACTTGAATGCTAATAGCTCCCTCTTGTGGAGAACCTGCTAAACATGGTTTTAATGATTATTATTCAGTCTGTAAATATAATCACCAATTAATTGTAAAATTTTAGTCAATAATTATTTTTTAATTGACAGCTCTAATCCAGACCAGCCCTTGGCTGAGGTAGACAGAATCTTATAACAAGAAAACAAAGCTCTAAAACAGTATCTTAAATGCTGCCATTCATATTGAAAAAGTCTTTAGTACCCAACACCAGTATTAAAAGAAAAACATGAGGCATAAACAATTGTACCGAGAAGAAAGCACATTATGGAAAATTACACCCATATCATCTAATGTTTCCATTAAATTATCATCTTACTGTAAAGGTACCAACAACATATAAAACAAGCATAAGTCTGCTAACAGTAATACAGATCCATGCAAAGATTATATTACATAAGCAAAATAAGAGAAGACGAGTTATGATGCAGTAAGCTGATGCTTATCATGAGTGGAAAAACATGACTGCTCCATGTCTACCTGATGAACACACATATAATGCAACCCACACAAAGAACACTTAAGTATGTAGCACTTTGCATTTCATGTCACTAAATCGTCACTGATGTTATAAGTATAAGAAATGAAAGAAAGACATGGGTAACAGGATTACCGTGGAGTGGGGGGATGTGACATTGCTGCTGATGGAATGACTGCCACTAAAAATCTATGGGAAAAAGCAGAACACATGGGCAGGAAAGGACAAAGGGGATGATGTATAAATGCTGTTGGAATGTGAGTGCTCCTGCGGCATTTTTCTGAACGGTCATTTAGTTGTGCATTTCAAATCAGATGTAAGAAATATGTGGCAGAGTTAAACACAGTCGTAGACACAGTAGGTCCGAGGGGTTACGGGTCAAATGATCAGTACAAAAGGGAAGTTTTTCGATAAGCAAATCACACTGCAAAAACATTTAAAAAGCTGGGTGAAAACAGTAATCTTATGAGCTGAAATGGGTAGTAAATGTGGATCATGTTAAAGAAAATGACATTTAGCATGGTTCAAACCAAGGTTTTCATGCTCAATTCCTGGTTGCCACATTACTGCACAGGTCAGCGTTTTAATTTGACACTTAAGTGATAAATTGAACAAGATCTGTTGCAAGAATAAAATGCCAAACCATGCATAGGGCCTTCAGGACTGGGGTTTGAAAATCCTGGTGCATTTGATCACCTTAATGCTTAAGACATAAATAAATGTAAGTTGATTAAGAATGGTTGTACACTCTGTGGCATCTAAACACACATGCCGATAATTGATTGCTTTTACAAACTCAACCCACACTTATTGGTCTGGAGTCATCAAGCTGGAAGTAAAACAAAGTCAATGTCATTTAAAAGTTTAAAGTGGAGTTATACTTGCACTTAAAATCAAAACATTGTAGTATTGCACAGTTCTTTAAAATGCTCTCTCATTCACCTGTTTGATTTCAGTCTTTAGTTTCCTGATGCCTGTGCGCTCTGTTTTGGTAGCACCTGTGTGTCCAAGCTCATGGATGGAGATGGCTGGGCTGGTAGATGTGGATTGAATAGGTCGCACTTACATGCACACACAGGAGAGGATAATAATGTGATTCCAGCAAAGAGAACTTCCAGTAAACAGAAAAATTACTGTCCTTTTAAAGATACAAATGATTCATGATGCAATTTTTTTTCTTGTTTTAGTTACTTCTAATTAATGCCTAGTTTAGTAAATAATTGCTTGGCAGAAAGTGTGTTTTAGGTAATCTGACTCACTGCTTCTCTCTACTCCAAACTCTTTCCCACTTAGGATGTGATGCAGCAGATTCTTCATGTCAGATGGACTGAGGTTCATCAACCCCTCTGATGCCTCCTCACCTGACCAAAAAAGATTAGGAAAGAGTGTGTTTGGCACAGTGGCATGGAACAATATGGCCTTATAACTTCTTAGTAATTTTACTGGGTTTGCCATCATTACCTGAACAGTGTAGACTGCGGGCCAGCTCAGTAGCCATAACCTGCATGATGAGACCTATTCGCAGACGTAGCATGTCTCCAAACAGTGTCGGCTGGGAGCGCACATACATGGCCAGATACACCATGATCTCCTATAATGAGTAAAGAAACAAGATTCATAAAGTTAACTCTTGATTTCCTAGAAGAAATTTGTTCTATGACAGATAATTATATGTAATCATAAAAGTAAAAAGAGAGAGAAAAGAACATTCTTAACTGTAAATATAGGAATACACTGTCACTTCACTGACCTACCTTGTATCTACATTCATTGTCCATTTTATCAGCTTGTTGTATCATACAGGTGCACTTAGAAGTTGACATTTACAGAGTGTAGTCCATCTGTTTCTCAGCATAATTTGTTAACCCATTTTTTCTCAGTTCAACATTAGTCAAGGCCCTCATAGGACCACCAATGAGCAGGTATTACAAAAACTCCAGCAGCACTGCTATGCACTGCTAGCATGGGTTGGACACACACACTAACATGGCATGCCATGTCAGTGTAACTGCTGTGCTGAGATTCACCCAAATAATACCTGCTCACTGGTGGTCCTGTAGGGGTCCTGACCATTGATAAACAAATGATGAAAAAACAGACAGGACACAGTCTGTAATTGTAAATTACAAACTCCACCTATATAGTATCTGCAGCTGATGAAATAGACAATGAGCATAGATAAAAGGAAGATGTACCTTATGAAGTGTCTTCTTGTGTATGTTAAGTGATTTAAAAAAAAGTCTTTGATTTACCTGTGTAAGTACTGCAATGCTTATATCCTGGCCACTGGCCTCATAGATCAAATTATTCAGCTCTTCAGGTGGAAGAGGACTGAAAAGATTAAAATAGATAGATTAAAACTTTATTAATCCATTGGGAAGGTTCCTTCATGAAATTAAGTGAAAAAAGACATTAAAATTTATGAAATATAGGGGTAACTTTTATCCTACGAGGGGGCAAATCTAACTGCCACTGCCACTTAATTAAGTATGGAACATTGAACAGTTTCTCATAGTACTGTCACTACATGTCAGTTTGCTATTTCCAGTGAGCTCAAGCTGGTCCTGGATCAATGGAAAGGAGCACACTCACGCTGTAATGACTTTTTCTCTTGGCTCTGGAGGAAGACCCACTGTCAGCTGCTTATGATGGGAGATTAGATCTGTGCAGGCCTGAGAATGAAAGCACACCCATGATTTTCAAAGATGTTTAACAAATAAATGGGTACTGTTCTACATACAAGGAATAATTAAGAGTGGACAGGCCCTTAAAGGAACACTTCACCATTTTTAAACCTATTGTATTTCTACATGTGCAGCATATGGTTAGTTACCACAGACAATATCTTCACAAAACTACTAACATATATACATATTATTTATAAAACAAGAAGCCACTGGACATGTGCTAAAGTACAGGAAAATGTCAACATTATTGTCTGTGGTTATCAGCTGTACAATTCATATATGAAAGAAGATTAGGTTGCAAAACATTGCAATATTTCTAAAAAGGAATTTCTCACCTCAGCCAATACCTCTACCCTTTTCTTCAGAATGCCTGAGATGTAGCGAATAAGCCCCCATTCTTTACTTGCTCCGGCCTTAATGTAGAGCTCCTCCAGCAGAAAGCGCACTGTAGTTTCACACTGGCCAGATACACTGACCATCCAGTTTGCACCCCTACCCACCACACACAGGAAACAGACAGGAGAGAAAAAATCATTTACAAACAGCTTCAGCAGCAACTTTTTTTTAATAACAATGAAAATGTTTCAGTAACTGTTAGCAATTCTATAAATGTGTGCCTACTTCATAGCATAGAGGATATAAAGGATGTCAGCTTGGTCCTGTAATGTTGGACATTCCTTCAGGTGATTGACAAGAGCAGCAAAGTCTGTGTTGCCATGGGCATCACGGGGCAAGTGCAGGTCAACACTAGGAGTCTAGTGATACATGTGTACACAAATATAAATTAAAATAAAATATAAGAAACATCATAATTTCCTAACACTGTATAAGCAAATAAATAAAAGAATTCAGTTGTACTAAAACATGCTCATTTAAACACTGACCTTTAGTGACCTTAATACTGGCCTTCTGTGTCTGGTTTTAGAATATAAGGATATGGAAAAATATGGATTTTCAAATTCGAAAAACACTACAAAATGCTGGTCAGAGGATTCGTTCAGCACATGTTTAAGGCTTGTGTCTCTGTTTAACAAAAATGGCTGCTGTAATTGCAAAAAGGCATAACTCAGCATGACACTTTTTGAGACTTTAATGATAATTTATACCTAGAGTTAAGAGGTGGAGGAAAATCATTACAAACCAGGCTATGCTGAAATATTTGTACAGCGACAAATGCAATTTCCACCCACCACCATTTTGTTCATGACACCATTTCAGAATTTGTGTGATTTGCCTCAAAACTGTGGCAAAATTCCTAATACATCGACTCCTGAGAGTTGCCCTGCATCAAAAAAATCTGTAATAATGATTTCACCACCTTATTTTGTATTTGGGTCAAGTGTGAAAACATTTACAGTTTTGAGTACTAACAACTTAGACTTGCCTTGTGCGGGTGTGGAGCATGGTGTTGTGTGTGTGGGACCTCCAACAGGTTCAGGGACTTTCTGTGTTTGTTCATGATAGGAGTCACAGGCAAATACATAGATGCCTCTGAAAAGAAGAATAGATTACATCATATTACCAAAAGCTGATGTGCCAACTACTGCTAGAAATAGAACTGCATATATTAGCTTAAAAGTACTCGAGGCATGTTTGATCCTGTTTATGTAGTCTGTTTAGTAACAGCTCTACTTCTTAATTAAAGAAGTATCTTCCTGAGAGTATTGCTCATTTAGAGGGTGCAAAACTCATCATCAAATCATAGAATGATCAAGGGAAATGCAGGGACACAAAAAAAACAGAGAGAATTAAAAAAAAGAATAGATCTTTTTGGAGTTCTGGGCTTACTTGGCATGTTGTGGCCCTGAACCTGAGCCATGAGAGTCAAGATGTCCCTGGTGGTGTGTTCTGCACTGAAAACGTGTTGTTGTCCTCTCTGGATGGGAGGAAGATGTGACTTTGTGGCTGTACTCTGCAGAAGATGTGTGAGGTACTGGTCTAGCACATCTTTTGAATTTTTAATGCCTTCTAAAAAAAAAGGAAGAAAAAGAAAATTAATACAAACCTTCCAGAAGTTCGTTCACAGGAATTTAAATAGGCATTAAATTATTTTTTTTTTTACTTCATTTGGCTGACGCTTTTATCCAAAGCGACTTCCAAGACATGGAGCAGTGTAGTGAGACGGTACCTTGCTCAAGGGTACCTCAGTAGGTCCCAAGCACAATGTCCTAACCACTAGGCCACCACTGCCCCATAATATATGCAGTTCTATTTCTAGCAGTAGTTGGCACATCAGCTTTTGGTAATATGATGTAATCTCTTCTTCTTTTCAGAGGCATCTATGCATTTGCCTGTGACTCCTATCATGAACAAACACAGAAAGTGTTGCGCTAATAATGCGCTAACACAGAGTAATGAGAACTACCAGAAGGGGAAAAAGCATGTTCGGTATCTTCATTGTCATAATCTTCATCCTCCTCCTCCTCCTCATCTAAAAGGTTCTCGTCAGAGTCAGCATCCATGAAGCTTAGCCGGGTGTGGAAGGATGTGGTAAGAAAAGTGGGAAGGTTTGCCATTTGCACTCTATACAGCATGCACACAATGAAGAAATTTAGTTCAGGAAATACTGTTATTAGCACCTTAAAGTAAGAAATCAGTACAACACTTCTTTATATTCTCTGACCTTGCTCCACCAAAATAGCCATCCTGAAGCTTTCGCAGGGTAGACAAGATGCAAGGGTCAATGTTTTCACCTTCTTCCACTGTACCAATGAAAGGCAAAAATCTCAAATTCTCATTTCACAACTTTGCTTGAGATATTTTATAATGCTACTGTGTAGTATGTCCAGGTATATTTAATCAGGCAATGATTTCTTATTACCAAGCATGCTTTGCGTGATGGGAAAAGTGAGTGTAGGTCTGCCAGTCATCCGCCAACAGGAAGAGAGGTAAGCCAGCTCAGTCCTCAGCATCTCCACAATCATTTGATTATCAAGGGCCAGGTAAAAATGATGCTGATCAATGAACTGAAAAGAAGATAATGATGTTACATAGGTTTTACTTCCTTTTCCACTGCTGTCATTGCTTTTTTTTGATAGGTTGAGTTATATATATATATATAATAACATTACAACCACCTGCCTAAAATGCTGTTGTTTGGGTGTAAGGTGGTTTTTAAAATAGGTGTTCTGCAAATCTTCCAGTGTTTATAAATTAATCTTATGAGAACATGTTACCTATAACTATTACATTTTTTTTCTTGAACCCCGTCAAAACTAATGTTATATCAGCAACACATTCAGAGATGCTGGCTTTGTCCCCTTAAACTCCACAGTAAAATGCAAAAATAAAACAATAATAATGTAATACATTAATAAGAAAAATGATTAATAAAAATATTTTTGCTTTTTTTGTATTGACCTTACAGTGTTATTTAGGATTGATTGCATTAAAGTCTACATACCTGGGGTGTAAAAGTGTAGGTGCGATTTCTGAGCTCATAGAATTTGGAGGTCCCCAGAACACCAATGTGACGATACGGCCGCCCTGTCAAATTTAGCTTCTTACGGTTTCCTGTACAAATAAATAAGCAAATACTTTGTTTGAATAAAAAAAATAGTCTGTCTGAATATAATTCATGGCAACTTCAAATAGTTACAGCATGTCCATTGCCCACAAAAGGGATGTCAATATGAATATGTGTAAGTTTAATGAATCTTTACCCAGCTTGACATAAATGTGGCTCAGGATTCGGGCCGGCATGACTCGAATGGGAAGAACTTCAGACACAGTCTGCACTTCAATCCCGTTATCACTCAAAAGCCCCTGGATTTCCTTTGACTCTGCAACTACACTCACTAAAAAGAAAACATAAATTTGTAGAACCTGCCTGTTTGAAGATAACTGCACAACAAGACTGTGAGCCTAAGCTTGGGGTAAGAGGCTATGAGGTATTTGCATGCCAGTCTACACCTTCAAAGAACAACCCAAACCCAGTTCCAAATGTCAAATCAAATGTCAAATGTCAATGTTCTATGTCAAATCAAGCTGAATCAGAATCTACTTGCAACTGTTTACTTACCTTGGACTACAACATCTGGTTTGAACCCCATGGAAAATCTTCTGTTTAGAGGGTCTATTTCTCCAGGAGCAAGAAATCCCTAATTAAAGAAAAAGCATACACAACCATTCATCCCCCCCAAAAAAAAAAAATTAGAACTTTTCTACTTTATATACAAACCTTATTTCAAGAAAAGCTGGGACATTTTTGTAAATTCCCTAAAACCTTTATTTACTTGACAAAAGTAGAAAAAAATGTTTACTTTTAATGTTTTGGCTGACCAACTTGATTGTATATAGCCAGATGGGCTTGGGAGTACTGAAAACTGTTGTCACTTAACAAGGTCTCCCACTGCATCAAAAAATGCAACCTAAAACTCTGTTGATTAATAATTAATGAAAGTAAACGATTAATGTTGATCATCCAGACTGTGAACATGTGTTATTATACCGGGTCGGATTAGTGCCCATGGCATGTCTAATTTGCATATGTGTAAAGGTCCCATTGATGTGCAGACTATTGGGATTTTTAAGATATATGTTACTATAAAATGTTTTTTTTTCCTGCACATGCTACAAGAGATCAGCTTTGTAAGCACAGAGTGCATGTGCTTGGCTGGCCTCCCAGCAGTCCAGATTTGTCTCATACTAAAAATGTATGGTGCATTTTGAAGAGAAGAATCAGACAAGTGTTACCACAGATTATTGAGCATCTGTAGTCTTGAATCAGGCCAGAACAGGCAAAAATGTCACTTGCAAAACTGCAACAATTAGTATCCTCAGTTTCCAAAGGATGAATAGGTGTCATATAAAGAAAATTTCATGCAGACATTTTAGAATTATTTAGAGCTCTGTATATCATTTTGAACTGTGGAATATCAATTTCTTAATATTTTACACTTTACATCTTCCTACTAATTATTTGTAATTATACAACTTGCACAGGATATTATAGTATTTGTATTTGTTTTTGTTTACCACCACTCATCAAATCATATTGCAGAATCATATAAAGCGCTGTGTATATTTCTGAATTATGGAACTTCACTTTCTTAATATTTTACATATTTTATACTTTACATATTAATACTAATTATTATTAATTAATTATTTGTAGTTATATAACATGCACAAGATAATTACAGTATTTGCATTTTTTGTGCAAGTTTGGACACCCCTCATCAAATCATACATTTTGTGAAAGGAAGGGAAAGGAAGTAAATACTGCATGGAACAAACCAAAAACTTGTGGAAATAGGTCATATTTAAATGCACAATTAAAACTTATTTGCTGAATTTAATATATTGGGGAAAAAACAAACTATAACATAGTTTAACTGTTATCATTTAACTTACGTCTTTCTCTTTTTGATGTACCTTTTTCAGAACCCTTTAAGTAAAATAAAAATCTTTTCTTTTATACATGTAATGTTTAAGATCTACAATGATATACAAGTCTAAGTGCTGAAGGCCTTTTGTCATCATTGTCTTATTGTTCTATCCATCCTCTTTTCTTTTTTGGTTTCTGATTGTGGGATATTAGCTTACAGGATTAATTGATATTTATCATTCTCTCCATACAATATTTCCTGTGTCACTGGTTGCCACAATGCCCCAAGCCTAAAAGATACAACCTCATTCTTAACAATCAGTAAGGTGTTCTTTTATTAGTAGTGTTCTTTTAATTATTTTTTTTCATCCAAACATACTTTTGGTAATTTTAGCCAAAGGACAGCAGTTATTTCCAAAATACCTTGGGTTTATCCAAAAGTCATATGACATTCACAAAGAAGACTTTGGTGATAACATCACAGTAAAAGTTACTTTCTGTTGACCAATACAAACATTTTTCTTTGCATACCTGACTGCCTGACTAACAGTTTTAGAAGACTTTTCTTGATCTTGGCATTAACATCGTTAGCATTTAATGTGACATTTTAAACAGCAAAAATTACAAGTAAAAGATATGTTTTCCTCTTGATTTATAAGAGACAATTAGACTTTCCTTATTTACAGATCCTTAGTCATCTTGCCACGAATCCTCGTTCCACGTCCACCTAGTCTGTTTTTTTTGTGGTTGGCCAAGTGCTTTTGTCCTTGTGTTTGTGTTTACACCTAAGCCCCGCCTTTATCCTCCCCCTTGTTTGTAGTTCACCTGTCCCTTGTCTTTGTCAGCTTTCTGTAGTCTTTATGTGCTAGTCCTGTTGTGAGTACTGTAGTCTTGTCATGTTATTCACCCAGCTATGCATTTATTTTGTGTCTTAGTTCTGTTTTGTTACATCTGCTTGATCTTAAATAAAACCATTTAACCGCACACTTGCATTTACTTCCAAAAAAACCAAACCTTACACGTCCATTCAGATGAGCCCTTGACTACTGTGTGATTTTATTTCAGCGGATAAACGCTAACTGATCACAAAAAGTGTAATAACTTAGTTATTTTATTTAGTATATATAGTTTGTACCATGCAGATTTTAACTTCTTCAAATAAAAAAAAAGGTACATTACAAAAAGATGTTCAAAGATGAGCAAAATTATATAGACATATTAAATTTCATAGATTTGAAATAGTTTTTGCACAGCAGGGAAATACTGTAATATGACTAAAAGTTCCCCAGTCGTCAAAGAGGCCAGATCAGATTTAACAGAAAAAAGCAATACATTAAGTGCTTGAGCTTCTGTACCTCTGCTAGCAGACTCCCTAAAATGTAGAGGGACTGTCCCCACATGTGGGGTAGCTGCCCCATGGCCACACGGTCCACAGTGTGGGGGTTCCTGTATTCATCTTCAACCTGAAACAGTACAACCATTAATTTTCATAGAGCTTTTATCATGGGTAGTTTTATCACATTTTACCACAATGCTGTCTCATTTCTAATACAAGACATGACAAGAGTTGATGCTGAACTGACAACAACAGTTCAACAGTAAAGTGCATCACTTGTACATACATTCATCAGCTACTTCATTAGAAACACCTTTTTACCTTGTTGGTGTAAAGTAAGACATTGTAGCCCATCTGGTGCTATGTAAATTTCTCTTAGTGATCCTCCAGCCCTTAGTCTATTGCCATTTCTAACAATGGTATCTCAAAATGTATAAAAACCTCAGAAACCTTGTTGTGCCTGATATTGACCAATGACTATTGTAGAGAGTATTGTATTGTGCAAAACAACAGGATGGGCTCAGTTCTTGAACATCTACATAGTTTGCCTGTTAATGTTGACCTATAGAGGCAGATGGACCAGAAAAAACGGTCAGTGAGTGGAAGAACAAGGTAAGTGTCTAAGTGGATGGAAAGTGTAGAAATATATAGTCCTAAACAAGAGTTATTATTTTAATGTGGCCTGTAAGATATGGCACATTTAATGTTTAATATTTTTTTTCCAATATGTCAAACGTTATGTAATTTTGTTCTCTGTAGTGGATGTGTTTATTATTTTTAGCCAGAAACCAAACAAAATGTTTGGTTTTTTTTGCATACAACTATACACTGGGAACAAAAATAATGTCTTATATATGTATGTACATATACAAACAGCTATAAGAAACTGCACTCAACCACACAGAGACCAAATGTACTACACAAGGAGCACAGTTTTCAAACCTCTCACCTTCTCAGCAGGTACAGCATAAAGTTCAGGCACCAGTTTGATGCCATGCTTGCCTCGGATCAAGATGCCCTCCAAAGCCTCCCTGTATTCCTGTACCTGGATGGTTACACATGTTAACAATGACATTATATTGCCACCTTGTGGATGATCATTACTACTCCTTTCTAAAAGCATAACTTCCTTGCTCCTGTTACATTTCTAAACCTGTTTATTTAGTCGGCACAATAAATCATTATTGATGTGGTGAAAGGATAGTGTATACCTGTACAAGATCATTGGTGAAAATGCCATCCAGGATGAGGTAAGTCCAAAACACTGGCCATTCACATTCAATGTTCTCAAATAATTTTAATTCTGCTGGGTCATAATGAAGACGAGAAGGGTCCTACCATCGCCATGAAAACAGAGAGTGAAAACATGGTTGTAGATATCAAAATACAACTAAAATTGACAAGTTAAATGTGCAGCAATATCTGTTTATCTTATGAGTAATTTTTATCTTCTTCTAAACAGTTACTTTTCTTAAATTTGAGAGCCTAAAAACAGGGCTTAAAAACAAGCTACCAGACCTGTTTGCTTAAAAACTTGCTGCCAACTCAAAGGGTCCACCATGACCTCATAATGGTAAAGTAAAGCAAACTATCTAGGGGTTTTGTAATTAGACGTACCTCTTTTGGGGTTCTGTAACCATCTCGAATAAATCGACAGCACCCATAACGTCCCTGTAATAATTGCAATCTGCTGAGTTAAAGAGTTTTTTTAAAGCATTATTTTCCACCAAGTTTATCTAAATTTTGCTGACAGAGACCAGTTAGCTTGTCTAAAAACATAAGATGCCGTTACACTTGTCTTTTTTAAAAGTCCAACATCAATATCAGGAAGAGTGGAGGCAAAGTACCTGCAGCTTGGAAATGATCTCACTTTTGGTAATATTAAGTAGGTCAGTATCCTCGACCGCAAAAGCAGGGAAGGAGATGACTGAGAGCAGACCAGCATCAATCTCCTTAGAGGTAGAGGCTCGAGGCAGCATAGAGCACAAGATAGACTAGAAACATAGAAGGAGAGGAGCATTTATAAGTAAGGTAGAAATTAGCACAAATGTTTATTAAATGAAAACAGAAGCTTTTCTCACATTTATTTCACTCTCATTTAGCTTATCTACAAACAGAAGATGATGGCATTTGTTAAAAACATTTTTCCCCATTTCCATTTTTGACAGAAAGTCTGGAATATATGTACTTTTTTGGTGCATTACCTGGCAGTGTTCCACTTCATCTGGTAAAACATGAATAACTGATTTGGGACCTCCATGTGCTCCAAACAGATCAAGCTCATCAATGGCCTCCAATGCAGCCTAACAACACAAGAAACAATAGGTTACTGATGTTGCTGTAGAAAAATCTAAATTCTCAGAAATAAAAAGCAATGATTCCTAACTTTAATGTACATTATTTTAACCAAAGTCTTTAATCAAAACAGAGGCTCTGGCATTTATTATGCACTTTTTATTATCTTATATTAAATCTTATTTTTATTTTGTGGTCAATGGAGTCCCCGAGGCAGCTAATGGAGGGCTCCAACGTGTCCCTGCCCCAGGGTGCTTCAGTTGACCAGTGTGCTGCTGGGAGAAAGGCTGCACCTGGCAAATGTCGAGCAGCACCCCCCAGACTCCGCCTACGGCCCAGAAGCGGTGGCCGGCTACCAGGGGAGTTTCCACACAGACGTGGCTGCAAGTCGCTTTGGAGACCTCCACACAGACGTCGGTGCACGTGACCAGGGAGGTCTCCGTACAGACTTTGCAGCGCGTCGAGCTGGGGGGGGATCTCCCCGAGCGCCGCCGCACGCCATGTCCAAGAGCTGCGCCTCCTCCTCGCCGAGCCCAGCTTCCGCATCAGAGAGCCCTGCCTCCACATCGCCGAAACCACCGAACCACATCTCCACGTAGCCGAAATCGCTGAGCCACTCCTCTGCATTGGCGAGCCACACCTCAGCATCGCAGAGCACTCCGTCTCCATACCAGAGATGCCGCTGTGTCCAGCCCCCAAATCGTTGGACCACCTAGCTCTGCCCTGACATTGCCGTCACCACCTAGCTCCAGCCTGACGTCGCGGTCACCGCCTAGCTCCGCCCAGAAATCTCTGTCTACACCTAGCTCCGCCCTGAGTTCGCCACCTATGTCACGTGCCGGCTCCGCCCTGTTCCCCCTTGATGTTGCAGGCGTCTCCTGGCTCCGCCCAGGCATTGCTGATGTTGTCGGGCTCCGCCTCCGCATCCGCGTCTTCTGGGTCCAGGATCAGAGCTCCACAGCCCGGGACCTCGTTTGCTCTGCCCAGAACTGTTTCCCCAGCCCCGAACGTAGTTTTCCCAGTCCCAGACCGGACCTTCGTTTCCTCAGCCTAGGACTTTGTTTCCCCAGCCCCAGACTGGACCTTCGTTTCCTCAGCCCAGGACTTTGTTTCCCCAGCCCCAGTTTGTGGTCCCCCAGTCCATAGTGTTTCATGTGCCGTTTTTTAGCCTTTTGTCCTGTTTGTTGTCACAGCTTCGTGTTTAGTCTTAGCCTTGTCCTCAGTGTTTAGTGTTGCTGTCCCCTTAGGTCAGTGCCCGGTTGTGGGTGGTGTTATCGCACCGAGACGGTGCTCCTAGTGGAGGGCTCTGTAACATGTCATGCCCCTTGTGTTACACGTGTCCGTGTTTTGTTTTGTAAAAGCCACGTGCTCAGTCCATGTGTTCGTTGTAACGCCCCATCTCACAGCGGTGTCTCGTCTCTCGTCTCATCACGGTGTTTAGGTGTCCCTAGTGTGCACTATATAATCCCCAGTGTTTAGTTTAGTCTTTGTTGGTCAACTGTTGTTTCTCTGTTGTCTTCGTGTCGTCCCTTAGTTCAGTTTATGTCATCCAATCGTTATTCTGAACCGTGTTTGGCTAGTTCTCATTTATTTCCTAGTTTATGTTTCTTTGTAGTGTTTTTTTTTTGTTTTATTTAAATAAACCCCTTTTTGTTTTGTACTGCACATGCTTCCTCAATTCACCTCCAAACGTGACATATTTCTGATTTCATTTTTTTGTTCAATTTTTATTGTCTTAATTTATTTTGAATTATTATCTCAGGTATTCTGATTTTATTCCTCATTTTATCACATTTTTAAAAAATACTAATTTTAGCTCTGTAAACCACACTGAATGACCTCTGTGTATGATAACGTGCTATACTGCCTTGCCTAATGTTTGTTAATGTGATTTTATTCTATTTTTTTACCATTTCTTTTCATCCATTCAGCATGAAATATTTATACTTTGTTCTTCCCCAAGTACAGACAAACATGAGATAAAACTACTAGTACTAGTATAATCTTTGTTGTGTCTAGGTTGTACATAAAAATTTAACATTTACAGTGTTGGTGGACAAATAGGTGAAACCTTGAATTAATGGTTAAATGGAGAATTACTGGTTTAGCCTTATTTAGAAGCAGTAACCTGAAGTAGATGCTTCTAATAGCTGTAGATCAGACCTGCCCAACATTCAAGTGGAATTCTGGTCTATTATGCATTCTATGCTATTATGCAGTGCCCCTTTAACGCCATATGTTCAGAAATATGTTCTTCCCTAAATCACCCTTCTTCTTGGATAGAAAAATGATTCGATGTGGCATCAGGAATGTTTTTGGAGAGCAGCAGCTTCTTCTGTGTTGCACATATCCCTGTTTATTGTTTTGACCTTGTACATTGTTCATATTATTGAAGGGTGGTATTTAACTTCACTGAGCACTTGTGCCCTTTGAGTGATTTTGGCAGGGTGCCCACTTCAAAGGACAGCATACACAGCACTAAATCACCTTATTTATAGACAATTTGTCTATAGACTGATGAATAACCAATCATTGCAAATTAACAATTATTCATTGTCTAGTCTAAGATTTATAAGGTGTGTTAAACATTAGCAGATGCTTTGTGTGAATAGCAAACCTTTTATATTTGAGTGGTTTTTAATAACTCAGAGTGACTCTGGACTCTAGGTTCGCTAACTCCTGACTCCAATTGGTTTTGTTAAAATCATTAACGTGGGGGTTCATATACATTTTCCAAACTACTCTAGGGTTTGCATAACATATTGAATATGTATATGAACAATAACTTATTTGGGTTGGTTCTTTATTGTACCTTGGATGGAAACTAGGCCATATATTTAGATGATTTTATACATAAAATAAATACAGGTAATTCCAAAAGGTTTACATTTTTTACCTGTTTATTTGATGGGATGGTACCTAATTAGACAATCAGCTGTTCAGGTATTTCTTGGCCAGTTATTTGGTGTTGTCTTATTAGTTCATTCACTTGAGAGCTAACAAAGATCTACTGTTTCTACATGTAGACAAAGAGATCTACAGATTCTACATGTGCCATTTGCATCTAGAATCTATTGCTATTATCTTTGTTATTGTCTAACTGCTTATGGACATGAATGCATTTGCAAATAAGACCATAACCAACTCAGCAGACTCCTCCTACCTTTGCCATTCCAACTGAGCTCCCATTCAGCTCGGGAATTCCTTGGTTAGTCTTGTCTCCTCTTTCCCACATTCCATAATCCTACACATAAACAAGAATATGGTTCTTCTCCCAAGTTATGGAAAAGCAACATGTGCTCAGGAATCAGTGTTCAGTGTCATACTTACAGCAACTTTATATGCAGCCTCAATGTAGAACACAAGGTTCTGAATGAATGCCACCTCATCCAGATTAGATATAATGCACAGACCTATGGCAGAGTTGAACAATTACATAAGCAGATAATAACAAAGAAATAAAAAAACTGATGAGGAACTGAAATGTGATTCAGAGGTGGTGATGAAGACAAGAGTCAAATTAAATATAGTCTGATTAAAACACCTTAAATCATCAATTACATGCTTCCTAGACTGGGGCTGCAACCCAGCGTGTGTTTTTTTTTCGGATAACAGAAAAAAATATTTTATACAATATATCTTCTTTGAATATCTTTTGAAATAATAGAGTATATATTATGCCAAAATATAGATAGAATGAATACATTGGATAGCTGAAAGTCAGAGTAACATCTGCATCATATGATATTGAGGTGAAGATTTATTGAAACCACCTTTTGAGTAATATATTAGTAATAATAATAATAATGTTATAATTACTTTCATTACTATAACTACTGCAATATTACTTTAAATAAGCACTTTAAAGTTACTAATTTATGAGATTCTTTATTTAGATAAAGAATCAGTAGATCAGTGGTCACCAACACAGGTTATGGAGGCCTACCTTCCTACAGCTCCAACCACAATCTGCCTCACCTGCTGCAACTAATTAACTTCTTCCGAAATCCTTGATGAAGGTTGGATGAAGGTCACAAATAAACTTCACAGCAAAGCAGATATTCAGAAGAAGAGCAGGTGACCACTGATGTATATGGTAACACCCAGGCTTCTTCAATTCCCGTTTATTGAGGTTCTTTGATGTTTTATCATCACATATTCTCCTGTTTGTTTACTTCCTCACTCACACAAGGTTCTGTTTAATACTTTGTAGTTGGTCTCAAAAATAATATTTCCATGTTTTGCTGTTTCTAACAGAGGCAGCCTGCTATCCAATTTTTGCTAAGTTTACAACTCTGCTTTGCATAATAGGTTTTACAAGATGATTTGTCCTTTGAGTTTATTGTGTTTATAAAAAAATAAGAGCATTTCAAGTTTATGTTTAATTTGTGTCAGGGGCAGAACTGTTTGTGCTTCATTGTTCTGGGGTATATATTATTTATGTGTTAGTTATATTCTTGTGCTCAATAAATACTCAGAAAAGCATATGTCGATCATGAACTTGGTTGTAAGAGCCAGAAGATGCTGTTTTAATTATGGAAAATATAAATAATTAAGTTCACAGATGACAGGCAGATTTTTTCAATGTCAATAAATAAATAAATAAATACACATAGATGCACATTTAACCTACCACACACATACTAGCTTCTGCTCACCTGATGCCGTCATTTGTGCCAGCATCAGCAGGTACAGTGAGGTGGCATCTACCTGCAAGTGACCCCACTGATCATCCCCTACCACTGTGGCACAGGTGGGTGTGTGGTACTTGGCATGCAGACAGTCCTTGGTGCTTTGAGTGTGCTTGAACATCTCCACCTTTGCCACCTGTAACAACATCCACATGCTCAGCCAATGTCACATGCAAGCATGCTAAAGAAATGCAATCAGCACAGAAGTATTGGTTTAGATTAATGAACCACAAGTGTCTTAACTTTACCTGTCTCATCATACACTGCAGCAGTCCTTGCATCAGCTTGACTACACTCTGTGAAATTTTCAAGATTTTATAATATACTTTAATCTTGTAAGACCAGCAAATATAGAGGAAGTACAGTACATGTTTCACTGTTATTCTTAACATGAATATTAATCTAATATCCACCACATTTCATTGAACCTTACTATTTAAAAGGCTGTTTAGCAACAAGCCAAAGGCAAAATTTCACAGACCTGTTCGAGCTCATAGGCCTTGGCCTTGTCTTCATCGCGATCAGCATTCTTGCGATAGGCCATTCCCAGGCCCCAAACTGCCAGGATGCTGTACACATTGTCCCTGACCCAGGCATCCTTCTGCTGCTCACTGGCAGGGAGCAGACCGGTCACTGGATTCTGTGGAGGACACACATCGAGTGGCCACTCTTGACTGAGTTAGAAACAGCAAGTACACCGCAAAACATGTAAACTGAACCAGACTTGTTTATGGAGGATTATATAAATCCAAAATATAAATTATAAATTATTAGTATACTGAATGTCATTAATATTTGCATCATGCATTTAATGTAGGCTGATTTTTTCTATTTCAAAAGAAAATCTGTTAAAATTTGTCACCTGCAACAAATCCAACAAAACTGAGTCTTGTATTTCAATTCATGTTCAATAACATCACACTGAACATACCACAACTCAATGGCACATGGCCCTGCAGTACCCCAGCTCTGTATATATATATTTGGTGTTTTCCCTGTTCTAACACACGTGATGCAACTAATCAGCAGATTTCCAAACCCAGCCCACGTTGAATGCATATTAAACCACGGAAAAGAAAAAATTATGCAATGAACGGTGTATTAGCACCAAGGCGGGAGCCAGTGTCACAGTTTAAAGCATGCTTATTATATATGTCTTTTATTACCGTAACCATTCCTAAATTAATTGCTATGAAAAATAGTATGAATTTAAATAGATTTTGTCATTAAACCATGACTAAATTAAACACAACACTAATATGCGTTGTATATGGATGCATTTTTCTCTTTGTACTGAACTCAATACTAGTAGAAATAATCCTCCATAACCAATTATTGACATATCATCTATGTATGCAGTGAAAAACTTTGCTGCACTGCTGCTGGAGATGTTCTAGTAGGGCTGAAATGGCCTGACAGGTGTTCAGAAGTACTGCTAAAACAACAGCCCCCCATCCCTTATTAAATTAGCTTCAAACGAATCAAAGCCCTATAAATTATTAATACTTTGATCAATACTGTATGACACAGGGCCTAAGCTGGGTGATACAAACAACTTCTCGAGGAATGCAACTGACTCAGACAATGTGAATGTTTTCTCGCCCCTTACTATTTAAAGGTGACCTTTGTTCAGGCTTTTGTTTATTTTTAGGTCACGACTATCCAGTTGGTGACCCCTGTTTTCATGCTAGCGCTGTACAGTGATAAGCACTGCCTACTGACATTTAACGAGCTCTGTCCTGATTAGTTCATTGAGCCGTAATGACATGCTCATTTCAAACTAGCATAAGGTTTTATGTAAACTAACCTGATGGCACAAGATGGTCTCTTGCACAAGCCTGGCGAACGCATCCAGCCTTACTCCGGAATTGCTTCGGCTCCGCATCTTTATTCCGCTCCGAATCGCTCATGTGGCTGCCAATAACGTAAGTGAATGTTCTCAGGCCACATAAAATAACAGCGTCTGTCTCTCCGTCGAGGCTTGACAGCTCGTACAGGCGGTTAAGTCCAACAGTTGCTTCACCAGTTAAGGCAGATGGGTTCGTGACTGACTGCAGCGACGTTACTGACAGTCGTGTCTGCAAACGTGCAACGACAGAGACAGATCTGCAACACGGATAACCTTCAAAAGAAATTTCTAGACAAACGAATCACGTTTTCTTGAAATGTCGACGCGAAAAAAACACTTACGAGTACCCACATCTGTGTAAATATTCAACACACTGACTTTACAGGTCTGCTGTCACACGGCGGAAGATGTGGAACACCGGGGCGGTGTGAAACCCCGCAGGCGAACAGCATTGACAGAGGACTGACACGAGTATACACAAACAGCAGGGGAAAATTGGGCATAACAAAAGTCCCTGTACGATATGTAAAAATCCCATTTCATATGTATGCATCCACCCTTTACATTCAGGTCATTGTTCCTAATAAATTAAGTAATCAATTAATCGCGTTATTAATTACAATTTTACTCAAGAACTCTACTAGAAATTTAATTACTTTCAAAATAAAAGTCCACACACGTACAGTATCCAGCAGTTGCAGCCGCCGCGCCAGAGGTGGCAGTACTGCTATAAGTGGCTATGTAAATGTAGTTGTTGCTTAAGAAAAGGAAGAAACCGCTACTTCACCAGTTAGCTTTTGTTAGTAGCCTGAATTTGTTCACTGTTTTGCACACTCAGTATGTCTATTAAGCTAAACGCTCTCTTCAGTGACTCCTATATAGATGTGAGTCAATACAGAGACCAGCATTTTAAGGTAAGCGCTCCATTTCTACACTGAACATTGGAATTACTTGTTCGCAAACTTCAGGCAACATGTTCGCTTGCTCATACGCTTGATGGCTATAGCTAGCGACTCTCTGGTGATTAAAAAAGTATTTTATGTATTACCACACACGGGAGTAAGTAAAATAAATACATTCCTACCAACATATAAGGTAGTAAATGAATAAGTTAGTCCACAGTTGCTGATTAACCCTCAGCTTGTTATTTTTATAGCTAGCGGTATAGTTTTGGCACATTTTGTTAGGTGGCCGTTCAAAATCGTCGTTATTAAAATCGTCTGATTTCTTCTCTTCCATTTTTCAGGGTAATCGCTATGAGCAGGAAAAGCTGTTGAAACAAAGCTGTACGCTTTATGTTGGAAATCTTTCCTTCTACACAACAGAGGAGCAGGTCTACGAATTGTTTTCTAAAAGTGGTGATGTGAAAAGAATCATCATTGGTCTCGACAAGGTCAAAAAGACAGCATGTGGGTTTTGTTTTGTGGAGTATCCTTTTTTTTCTTTGAATTCAGGGATTGTGTACTTATCTTTCCTGTGTTTCTGGTCACTGTCTGAATGGTAAAGACCCCTAACCCCTTTTCTGAAGTTATTGAGCTTAGATTAGGATTTTAACAGCCTGTTGTGTTTGCATTAGATAGGTATGGGTGGGTGAGTATTTAAAGGATTTGAATGTGTGAGCTAGTGTTTTACAATTACTGTTTGTGACAGGTATTCTTCCTTTCAAATTTGACTGTAGAACATTGGGATTGAAGTCATAAAATCCATAGCCACAACTACACAAACCTGCTGTTCGAGTGAGCTGGCTACATCTAGATTAGGATCATCATTAAATTTCTTAACATACTGCAAGATACTACATACGAGCCGGCGCAGAGAATGCGATGAGGTTTATTAATGGAACCAGACTGGATGACCGGATCATAAGAACAGATTGGGATGCTGGCTTCAAAGAGGGAAGACAATATGGCCGTGGCAAATCTGGTGGTCAGGTAAGGATCTAATTAAATCAAATGTGCATTTCATCAGACTGAATTAATTAAGAATGTGATCGTTGTTGCTGAATGCCTCAAGCTGGAAATGAATAGGCAGGTCATGTTCTTGTGGGGGGTGAGACTATGGGAAGCTAATACTCGGTTCTTGAAGTATGCTCTTTCTTTACCTTTTCCAGGTCAGAGATGAATATAGACAAGATTACGATCCTGCAAGAGGTGGATATGGGAAATTAGCTCAGATGCAAAGGACATCAGAAGGACCTAATAAATTTTAGTGGTGGTATTCAGAATTCATAGGGGCATGTCTGGGTTTTTTTTTTTATGGCATTGTACATAGAGTAAATCCACCACTGCAGTTTTGAGAGTCCAATGAAAGTTTGCATGTATTGAGTTTACGTATCATTTTTCTAATAAACATCCATGTGTTTTAGTTGTTGGGCTTTTCTTAGTCACCATGTTGTCTAACTATTCATGGAATACCTTAAAATGGACAAGTGCTAAATATCTGGAGTAAAGACTTTGCTGCATGCAGTGGCTAACTGTGTCCATGTGTTGTCAGTTTTTGCTATTGTTAACCTTACACAAAATTCATGTTTAAGGTTTAGCTCAATAAAAATTAATAGCCCCTTTTCCTAGCAGATTACAATTAATCTGCTTAGGAGTATACTTCACTTGTCAGTACAATCTGTAGACATTTGAAATGAGTTAAAATGCATAACAGGTTATCAGTAATGGTTTTTATACGGTTGTTTAAATAATGACAAAAATAGTAGTCAAACAATATGAAACATCTCACTGAGGTCATATTTTGGTGTTACACTTCAAGTAACTAAAAACACAGTATCCCACATACCTCTGTGACCTCTTACCATATTTACTCAATTGTTGGTCACTCAGGCTATAATTAATAAATGGATGCAAAATGAGCTGGCAATAAGATGGAAAAACATCTGTACCATGCCTATCCAGCTCAACACAATAAAGCCTAATTTCATAGTATAAACATAAGGCTGTTATGACCGCTAATGTCACAACTTAAATTTTAGCAACACTGTATGCACCAGCCTCGACAAACAGACTATTTTGTTTCATTTACATATGCATGGTTGTTGACCACTATTTTAACATATTTAATTAGCCAGCTCCGTCTGCAAACAAGCTGTAGACATTTAGATTGGCTGGGGAAAAAGTTTGAAGCTGTGCTTATTTCAACAAAAACTCGAAATACCTTATAGAATTTGGAACGGAACTTGTAACAAAACTACATGCTACAGGAACGGTCAGATGTCCTTGCTTTTGAAAATCAATGTTAAAAAAGTGTCTAGAGTGCCTCTAATAGAGTACAAAGATTAAAACCTTCATGGCCTCAACAGTTTCATGGGTAGGGTTCAAGAGTCAGTCTGAAACTGCTTTAAACAAATCAACGTACAGAAATTCTTTTTTTATGTGACAAGTTCTATTTTAAAAGCAAGTTCTTCATTAACAGTACATTCATTTAAATGCTTATCTTTGTTAAATGCTCCTTGCACCACATCCAGAATGCAGTCAAAAATATACAATGTACAACCTTCAAGTTACATGCTGTTACTGCATACTTGTAAAGAAACCTGATTGAACCACATAGCTTGTGATATGGCTAAAACCATTTAGCAAGCTGCAGAGACTTGAGATGAATGGACAAAACAAAGACAAGTAACTTGATGTCTGTTTTTGAGGATACCCCAGGACAGAATAATCTTTTGGACATCCAGGACCCACTATAATCTGTTTGCAATCACAGACCTTTTTCAGTTGCTAAACCTCCAATATAAAAATGGGAATGGTCAGAAATGCTCATGTTTTGGTGTCTCTAGTCAGTTTCCCACTTAAAATACGGATTTATGAATTTTCTCCAAACAAGTGACCATGAGGTGGAAATCCTCTTCCATTGTTCCCACAAAAACTGAGAAGTCTTTATACCAGCAAATGAGCAAAGAAAATCCTTAAGCTTACACTTGCTTTTTTAAGTCAGTGAGCTTGCAGTCACAGAGCTCCTTGTATATCCTTTTGCGAACTTTAGGCATGTCTTCTTGTGTGAACAGCAATGGTTCTTTAAACGCCAGGCACTTGCAGTACTGTGGAGGGGAGGGAGGATAAATGATATATTTGCATCAGTCATGTGAATGGCTGGCAATTAAAGTAAAAACATTTTCATCATCGCATTTTCTAAAAGTCACCCAGAATTGTACCCTGAATATGCAAATAATGCAAAAATGTTTTTCTTACCTCCAAGACAAAAACTCCGCAGTCATTATCATTCTTCTGTTGTGGAATAGGCTAAGAATGAAGGACAGTAGTCAATTCTTCAGTGTGAAACTAAAAATCTTACGAGGGGAATAATTGATAGGTTGTATTTGACAGATTTAATCAAAAATGAAACATCTAGACTTTTGACACAAACCCTGTTGACGGTCATCTTCCAGCCTTTTTGGAAATTAGCATGCTTCTTTTCCTTTGCCTCCGCTAACATGTATTTCTCGATGTTCTGTTGAAAAGTATAGCTTTACATTTTTTCATTAAGAGCACAAAAACCAACAAGTTGTATCAGCCCTCAAAAAACACTTACATCAACAGCAAACTTGAACAATATTCCTTGGGAGTCATAGAAGTTTATGTTTTGCTTGGAGATGTCCACAGTTATCAAAGACCAATGGATCTCCAAATGGAGGGGAATCAGCAGCAATCTCTTAGAGAACAAATCCACCTAATAAGCAACAAGAAAACACTTGGGTTGAAGTCAGCACAAATTCTAAACTTTATTTTAAAGAAGGCTCATTTTGATTTCAGCATATTAACTTGGATCTGCAGTGCCTAATAATTTACCTTTTTTGTCCACCTCTTCACTCCTTCATAGCCTTTTGCTACAAGCTGTCTATAAAAGAAACTATTAAAGAAGTGCACCTAAAAAACAAAGAAAATAACAACTTAAATGAAAAACATTTTAAAAAACTAATTTCTCAAAAAAATCAAAGCCAGAGGTGCTTGCATGATGTCACACAATAGCCTACATCTTTGTTAATGCATTATACCTTGTGGTTTGTAGCTTCCATAATCAATTCACCATACATGTTTATGACCTGTAAAAATCCACAAAAACATATACATTAGCAGAACATATATATCTTTATAAAGAAAGATGTTATAGTGTTATGACACACCTGGTCATTGACCCAGTTTTGGTCATCAAGTGTCGAAAGATCTTCAAGAGCCAGAGTGTGCTTGTTGTAGGTCACTTTAAAAAAATGCATAGGAGCACAGGCCAAGCCAGCCTTGTACTTCACCACTTCCGCACGTATCATTTTTTTTCTGCAATGAGGAACAATGGGAGGTAAATAATTGAATAGTACAATTCTTTAATAGGTTTTGTTTAATGTGAAAAACTTGCCTGTCCTTTAAGTCAGCTTTCAAGTGTTTGTTCAGGTAGTCGAGAATGTCCTCCTCACTCAGTGGAATGAAGCTCCCATACTTTTCAAAGAACCGTTCAAGAAACTCTGGAGAAATATGAGAGCACATTAAAAAAATAGCCACATCCAGTACTATATGGTCACTCCAGATTGACCAGACCATACCGTGTATAAGTTCTACAATTCCTTCATTCTGGATTTCTGCTGAAGGTGGCAGAGAAACATCTGGTGGCTCTTCTTCTGCACAATCAGCAGGGCGTTTACAGTATCGGTGGTCCCTTAAAGCCTTGATGTTTAGGTAAATGGCAGAAACGGGATGTTCAACTTCCATGGCATCAGTATCTACAGTCTGATCTGACTCCATGCTGTTGCTCTGTAAGGCATTACCTACAGATTGCTCTGTGCAGTCATTTTGTGCTGTTGGACTGCTATGTATACAGTCAAGGGATGTTGCAGGGCTAGCCTGTAGAAGATTACTTTGTGCATCTAAACTGGCTTGTGTTGGACTGTTGTCTGTGAGTGAACTGGGCTCTTTGGAGTCAGTGAGTGAAATGAAAATACTATCTTTGCCTTTGCTGTTTGCTTTTGGACTGTCCTCCAGACTAAGCACATTGCCATTGTGCAGAACAGTTGAGCCACTGACTGGAGGCATAATTGGATCTCCACTCAGTGCTGTGGTTGTCTCAGGACTCGTTATTGGTTGCATCTCATACACAGTCATTGTGTCGGTTTCTGGTGCTGAGACTAAATCTACTATGGAGGAAATAATATGTTTTTCAGTTGTTACTTCCACTTCATTCACAACCTCCTTCTTCCTTCGACCCCGTTTCTTTGTGACCTGGTCATGGCCCACTGTGTGGGGCTTGCTGTTTGGCCCACAGCAGTCACATAACTTGGGCACACGCTTCCTTCTTGAGCGGCCATTCTCTGACATCTCAACAGGAGCCGACTTTGTCTGGTCGGAACTGCTATGAACTTGGACCCTCATATCCAGCCTTATCCATTCCTCCCTAGGCTCCAATTTGCCCCTGCCAACGTGCTTTAGCAGGTCTTCACCATTGGCCTCCTCCAATATGAACCTCAAGCTGGAACAGGATTGTGAAGATGAAACCCAAAGAATTTTGCCAGGGGTACTTGATCTTCTGCTCTGGTAAGACTGACTGGTAACTCCTACAATCAACTCATAGAGAAACCTAGCAAAAGAGTAAAAAGGGATAAGCAGCAATAGCCTTTGGACAAATTATGCAATTACAAAGATTTGTAGAAAATGATCTTCCTATAATGAAGATCATTACAGTGTGCACTAATCCTCAGACCTCACAAGCCAAAATATTTTTTAAATAATATTGGTTAAAATATTGTTTCTCAAAGGTGTAAGGTTCAAAAATAAGATAAAGGACAAAAAATAAATATGAATATAAAAATACAACAAAAGCCAATGAAGAACGTTTTGATTATGTGCAGTAAATGTACAGCCACACTTGGGTTTTTGTGTAGAGGTAAACACACTGATCAGGCATACTTGTTTTACCAAAACTGCAACAATCTTTGAGAGACAAGGGGAACATTTTTTCTTAGCATAACTAATTGTAACATTTGGTTTATCCGCAGAAATCCATTACAGCCCATTATAGTTATTTTCTGCAAGGCTTGGCTGCCTAAAACTTGGAGGTTTTGCCTCAATCATTTGAACAACGTTTAATGGTGACTCTCTAGCAAAAACAGCTAAAGCTATAAAGCTATAAAAGTACACAATTTAAAAACAAGACCACTGCACAACAAGAGGACAAACAATTCGGACACTAAAGACAATGTGAAAAAAAAATAACAGAGGGATAGCTTGGTAAGATGTGGTCTTTGTAACAGGCATTTATTTAAAATACAATAAAGTCCGATTTTAGCGTCTACCTACGTCTAACGAGACACTGTAATCTTAATCTGACTACTACAGATACTGACTGTATCTGTCGATACCGACTCATGTCTCCAAGCAGTATTTACAATTGAGCAAGCTACAGGACAAGCGCAAATGAGTAGACGTTTCAATGAGTGTTGCTACTCCATAGTGGGCCACACGTCTGAGCTAGCTAGCCAACTACAATGTTATTGGATAAACTGGCTAACCGTATGCATGCATGTAACGGGAGAACAAATTAGCAAACTGCATAGTGTACGAAATCATTACATACCTCGCTTGCAACTTTGCCAGCCAGCTAAATGGTCAAACTGAGCTTATATCGGCACCTAGCTAAACGTTACCCAGTGTTCAAGTGGACCTGCAAAGTGCATGTCCAATAAATTAAAGTCTACATTCGTGTGCGCACATACGGGCCAAACGCACACAAAAGACTCTTAAGGCAATTCGATTACATTGGAATCCAAAAAGCCGAACGTTTTTCCCTTTATGTTTACAAAACGATTTTTCCAGCGTTGCGGTTGCAGACAGGTTTTGTCGCTCATTGTTTACGTCACGTGAACTGTACAGTCGTTGGTTTCTCCTGCAGTTAGAGTCGCCCCCTTGTGTAAAGACTGTGCTGTGTCATTGCCCGATCCGTGCCGGTGTTCTGAAAAAATGAAAAAAAAAACATTTGTTCCTATCAGTAGCATAAAACTAGAGAAAACATTGTAATTTTTCACAATCGATTAGAATAAGAACAGCGATTATTGTGCTGCCCTGTGCAGCGCTAATGCTTGATTGTTTCCTCTGTCCTGGAAGTCACTTTGGATAAAAGTGTCAGCCAAATGAATACAATGTAAATGTGAATGTGATTATTATAAGATATGCATGCATCTTTTTGCAAACTGTAGGTATTGCAGCCTTTTTTTTACTTTATTTACTGTAACTGGATGACTGGTGGAATTAATGGTCCATCAGTTAAAATCAGTGGCTTTACTCTGATCAACAGAACTGTGGTGTCTTTGTGTGAACAGTACATAAAAACTTAATGTAACTGTATTTTGAACTGGGTTTCACTGCAGAATTAAACTGCACATCTCATATGGCAGAAATGGAGGTCAGAGCATGTAAAATGAAGACTGAGACACTGAGAGTACCTCAACTAAGGTCTCTTTGCCAGTAACATGCCACTTCACTCATAAAGAATGGTGTGATTTCAGTGTGAAGTTTCCCCATAGCATCTGGATTAAAGAATTAAGACTGTATTAAGCAATGCATATAAAAGGGTTCGATGGCAGTGGTGGTGTAACAGTTAAGAGTTACTCCAGGTTGCTGGTTCAAATCCTGGACCGGTACAAGTACCACTGAGGTACCCAAGCCCATGTCAGCTGCCCACTGCTCTACTTACGTTCAAATGCAGAAGTTGTATCTCATTGTGGTGCACCGTGTGCTTTTCTGTGGTGTGTTTACAGTGACAAATACATTTACAGCATTTGGCAGATAACAGAGCTTTGTTGTCCATGTTTGATCTTCTATCTGAAAAAGCTAAACCCATCAACAACAATCAGCTGTCATTCTGCTAAGATACTTCTAGCTAAGTTATACCCCATAACAAATCCTGCCAATCCTGTTGACCCAAGAAACAGAGTAAATAATAAATCTCATCCCTGATTAGAGAGAATGCAACTGTAATAGTTGATCTTTTCATTGTATATAATAACTTTGTTTACTGTATTTAAGTTATTGATGGAAGCACAGACAAGGAAGGAAGAGCTATGTTCCACCATAAACCCTAGTAGGCCTTGTTGTCTAACCAGTAAGGTCAGTTAAGCAGCAGTTGTACAGTTTGATAAGGTATGCCTTATTATGCAAACTGACACAGTGGTAATAGTGAAATGGGACAAGTACTGCTTGGTGCATGATGTTCAGTGATTATCATTGTCACTTCACTAAAAGAATAGTCTGGGTTCAGCTCCAATCCTGGTCCTTTCTGGGTGTTTCTTAGAGGGACTTCAAGTTCCAAAATACAAAGACATAATTTAACAATGCAGGTCCATTTTGCAGTACAGGCACCATAGACCACCAAGTAAAAGGAGTATGAAAGCAATTCATGAAACCAGCACTACAATAATGAAATCCTAAGTCCATGAGTCCTGCTGCTGATTAAAATCCAGGGGGTGGATTTGTTGGCTTAGAAGAGAAGACAAATGGAGCTGATGTCTCAGGAAACTGGGCATCATCAAACTCATGATACCGGAAACAGCCTTCTGCATCAATAGAAAGACACTTGAAGGTTATGGAGACCTTGGTTTTTCACAAATACACACAGAGGAACATTAATAAAAATGTCTAAACTCAGATAATGTGTCATTCTAACTGCAAGTTCTAACCAGAAGAACATCCTGAACTGTGGACTCTGTGTGCAGGTAAACCTTAGCCTCATTGATGAACGGTCTGATGCGCTATAAACAGGAGTTGCTATGATAAAAATGAAATTGGACTGAGATAAACTGGTTCCTAAAGCTGTGAAAATCTAAATGAGAGAAGAGCTTTAACTTGATGTGGGCCACAGCACAACTGACGCCGTGAGCTTCGCACTCTCCTGTGTTTCACGGTACACTAAGTAGGTATGGTAATCTCACCCCCTTCCAGGTGAGGGCTGTCAGGGAGCTAGAACTCTGGCGACGACCTGGTTTGGCCGCTAGATGGAGCCAGATCCCCCTCTTGTCCAGAAGGGTCTCTGGTCCTCACACATATCTCCACCATAAATGTGATCACCTCTCCTCCATAAATATAAATGTGAACATCTCTGCTCTATAAATGTGAACATATTCCTCTATAAATATAAATGTAAACATTGCTCCTTCATAGATTTAAATGTAAACATCTCTCTTTCATAAATGTGTGCATCTTTCCTGTGTAATATAAACATTCCAGACTGTGTTGTTATTAAAACAGGATGAAATACATTTTACATTTATTATAACCAAAGCGACTTCCAAGACACAGAAGCAATCAAGCATTAAAATATATTAACATGTTTGCACTACTTAAGTGTGGAAATGGCTTGAATGCTGTGTTTTTTACCCACAGCAGCAGTCTGAGCACGATGTATAAATACCGTTCAGATCGACGGTACAGAAGTCGAGTATCGTTAGGGCCTAAACAACGCTGCCATTTTAATTGTGTTAATTTTAGCAAAAAGTTGTTGTTTTTAAGCAGGCCTAAATATCAACAAGCAATCATAGTTTTGGGGTGGGCAATTTTTATTTTTCATAATTTTTCATAACAACACAAACTTTTCCAAGCTATCGCGGCTAAAAACTTGATCATTAAATGGTCAGAACTAAAATAATCAAAAAGAAATGCATAATGACTTTTTAAAAGCATGTTTCAATACGCCCATCAGTCACAACATTATGATCACCCAAAACTCACAACAAAACTGAAGGCTGGCACAGCATCAGCTGCGAGACACATCTACAACATCCCGAAATTCTCTCACAACACACTTCTCCTTTGGAACCTGCACTGGCTCCCTGTGGCCGCTCACATCAGGTTTACAACACTGACACTTGCTTTCAAACCCAAGAATGAAGCTGCGCCACTGTACCTATCAGCTATGATCATGCAACGTGTCACTTCCCGTCCTCTCTGAGCATCAAGCACTGCTCGCCTTGAGCCTCTAATGTTCAAAAGAAGAGGAAGATCTGCATCATTACTAAAATATCAATACCTCCAATACCATATATTGATGTTCTATAATCAATTCACATGTTAAAATATCGATATTTGACTAATTTGGGGTAATTGTGTAGTTTATCATTAACAGGAGCACAGTGGAAAGTAACTATACTATTGTGATCTTGCCTAAATGATACCCAGTTG
>JBBPDA010000039.1:19428492-19466900 GCA_037974385.1 Arnoldichthys spilopterus
AATCACACCATGACGATAGTAATGAAAACAATAAAACAAAAACAACACTGAAATTGATGAGTTTAGCTGCTTCTGATGAATTGGCAAAATTCTCAGTGTCTAATGTTTATAGTGTTTGATGTTTTAAAGCTATTGTTGATTTAGTATATTTTTAAATCATTTTGTGTATTGTATGATAATAATAAGAATTCAGAATTCAGAATACTATTGAGGCTTAAAATTGAATGTAAGGAGATATATAGACATATATTTATTGGTAATTATGATTTTACATAGATGTTTGATGGTTACAAATATTGATAATTACCAATAATATTGTTAAAAGTTACCAACAATACTGATAATTAGGTATGTAGTGCCACTTCATTTCTTTTGCCACACAGAATTACATAGAAATTACATAAGAAAGTACAGAATTCTAGTGAGAGCTGAACATTATCATTATAATCTGTAAAAACTATCTTTTTGTTTTCTGAATAAAGATTATGATGTTTATTGTTTTAACATCCTAAATCACACAGCTTCTGTGTGTGACTGTCTGTGTTAAAGCTCCTGTATTTAATCTGTATGTTAAAATGTTATTACCCTGTTGAACAGATTGTTAATGCTGCCGATGCATCTGAGGAGGACAAAATCAAAGCAATTCAGTCCTGTCATGAGTACGGCCCCATTAAGTAAGTACTGCCCTTCTGATGCTCTTCAGCAGAGGATCTGGATATTGTTGTTATGCTGAGACTTTTTCTTTCTTTCTTTCTTTCTTTCTTTCTTTCTTTCTTTCTTTCTTTCTTTCTTTCTTTCACATTACCCTTCAGCTACACAAAGAACGTGGTTGGACTCCCGTCACCAAATTACATCTGCTTTCGGTGTGGAAAGAGAGGGCACTTCATCCGAAACTGCCCAACTATTGGGGTAACTGGGCTTTATTCCTACTCCTAATCTCACAAAATGCATTAACATAGAATTTCATTTCTGTATTTTTCAAATTAATAATTCATGTTTATATATTATGTACATTTTTTATCAGTATAATGTGTGAGCTGAATATATATTTACTTGTAGTGTACTCTAATCCTGTGCTTCACTGTGTTGCCAGAACAAAAGTTTCAGGCAGATCAGGAAGAGCGCAGGGATTCCCCGCAGCTTCATGATGGAAGTGGACGATCCGTCAATGAAGGGAGTGATGCTGACCAACAATGGAACATATGCTATTCCCACCATCAATGCGTAAGAACCACCATCTCCTCTACTGGCACATTGTCCATTTTCTTGTAATTTTAATTATCTTGCTGTTTTCTGTATTACTGTAAAGTTTAGATTTTATGTTTGTAAGCTAAATGTAGAACATAAGCTCCTTAAGAAGTCGTCCCTTTCTCCAGTGTGTAAGTGGCTTTATAGCAGTGTGTTGTGACTGTGGCTTGACTGAAGGCTTTTTCTCTTTTGTTTGTGCTGTAACAGGGAAGCATATGCCAACGGGAAGAAAGAAAAGCCTCCATTTCTCCCCCAGGAGCAGTCATCTTCTCCTATGGAGGACCCTTTGACCGATGAGCTGCTCTTTCTGATCTGCAAGAAGCTGATGACCGACGCCGCGGTCACTCCCTGCTGTGGGAACAGCTACTGCGACGAATGTGAGTATCAGAAGTTGTGGGTAAAGGAAATATCTTTAATGAAATAAGGTGCTGTGATTCTGGGAGGGTAAAGAATGATGGAGTAGTTTCCAGTAAATACTAAAAGTATTACTAGAATTTTTTATTTTAATGCCCATCCATACTTTTATCAATGTGCAAATATATTCTTAACTCTCACTGCAGGTGTTCGCACAAGTTAGCTTGAGTCGGAGGACCACGTGTGCCCCAGCTGTAACAAGTCTCAATTTTCTCCTGACGACTTGTCCGCCAACATATTCTTACGTCAAGTAAGATTCTTATTTTCACTGCAGTCTGCCCCTTCTTACATTTTTCATATTTCTGATCTTTTATATTTTTTAATAGAACTTTAATTGTGATGATCAGCTGTACACTTCCTCTTTTATTTACATTCAGAAACTGTTAGCTAGTATTTTTGTCAAATAATGTAAAAGTAAAATAGTTACATAATATAATTACTATATAATAATAATTTTTATTTTGCATAGACATAGTTTAACAGCTTAAAATTTCCTTGTGTATAAAATGGACAATAAAACAGATAAAAGGGGTAGCAATAGAGTTAGCTTTATTTATGTATTTAGCATTTATTTATTTTAAATATCAGATTAATAATTCAATTAAACAGTTTTGCCTGAAACACGAGTTCTGTTCTTCACCCTCTAGGCCCTCAAGCCATAACCATGCCCCCAGCGAATGGCCCCAAAGGCAGCAGGTTCCTCCTGTATACATTCCACCTCTTTTCGCTCCTCTGCAGCATACATCCTACCTATCCAAGGAAGAGTTCTACAGACAGCAGCAGAGACTGAAGGAAGAGTGAGTAGGCTTTAATCAACCAGTATTTTCTAGATTTGTAATCTATTCTGTAAATATTTATTAGAAAGAAGTATGTATTTGGTACAGTTTTGTCAGCACTACTGTTATTCTGCAGTTTGGTTTAAGATCAAAACGCTTTACTTACTTGCAGTGTTTTAGCGGGCCACAGCTTTACAGACTTTAGTGTTCTTTTAACACCAAATGTTTAGCTCATCAGGTCATTAGCGAGGTCTTAAGTAATTAACAGGTATTCCATAAATCAGTTGTTTTACAAAATGTGGAAATGTTAATCTCTGCATAGCTGTGACCCAGAAGGAATACAGTTTGACCAATACAGTACTCTGTCAACTCTTGTCTTTTTTCTCTTTCAAATGTGAAAAACAGAATCTCCAGGTATTTCTCTTGTGTGGGAGAATCCAACTTCCATTATAATGTTATAACTTCCTTATAATGTTTTATTAAAACCAAAGGGGTTAAAGAAGCAAGAAGATAATAAGAAAATAATGAGATACAAGTCTCCGTACCATGGTCCATTATACAGTACTTCAACCTACTCCAAGACCCGCTCTTGTTTCAAGTCCCGTTGTTTCTCTCATACTCACTCTCGCTCCTGTTCACATTTTCCTTACTCTCGTAGGTGTCAAACCCGAAGCCAGAGTCACCGCTCCAGATCCCACACTTACTCCCGCTCCCGCATCTGCTTTCCCATTCCAGTTTTCAGTCCGTGGTGTTTAGGATATGTGTGTATGTTTGTATGTGTGTGAGATCAAACTGTAAAGTGTTGTTTGTACAGTCTGACAGCAGCTGGAAGGAAAGACCTTCTGAATCTTTCCTTCCCACACTGTGGGTGCAGCAGCCGGTCACTGATTTGGCTTGTTCCATGCTTTTTTCTCCTTAATTTTCTTAGTAAGATCATTTTAACTTCTTACTGAGATTTTATTACTGATTTAGAGTAAATTAATGCTAGAATTATCAGATTTAGCCCTGATCAACCTGGCTTAACTTATTTGTTGTAGTCAGGATTTCTAAATGCATTTAATTGTACTTTTTTTTACAAGATTCAAGTGGTTTATGTAGGTACACAGTGCAATCAATAATACACTGTACAGTTTGTCTGCAACTAATGATTACAGTAATTTTATTGTTGATTAATCAGTCAGTATATATACTCTAATGAAATGTCTTCAGTCAGGAGTCAGAGTGATTTACAAGATAACATAAAATATTCGGTTCAGTTTAATCAAAGACTTGCACATATTTTAAAATTTGAGTTTGGAGGCAGATTGCTTTAACAATATTTATACCCAAACCACATAAACACATATGTCTGACCACTGAGCCCAGTGATTTTATCTGTGATGGCAAATGCATCATATAAAGCTGTTTAGGTGTAATGCTGCAGCTTGTAAAAAGCTCCTTCCAGTACCTGATTTTCAAAGAGCAGCTTAAACTTAGACACAGTAGGCGCAATTTATAACGGTAACTGGATCTCTACCTCTGCAGCTCACTTATCTGTTATATATATTCATTGACTTCTAAGCTCTCCAAAAACAAATGGCAGTATTCTTATTAACATTATCATTTGGACAAATTAGTTTTTAGTTTATCATCACTTGACGACAGTGTACTGTAATGAGGCGGAGCTAATCTAGTCTCCTATTTTTTTCCAGGAGAGTTCGCACACGCTTTGTGGGTGCTGTTGTGAAGGTATGCTTGGGCTGAAAATGTAGAGCCCCGAGTACCTCAATGAGGGCCTGGTGTAGTTTGGCTGTGCACAAACGGTGTAATCCAGTGCACGTGCATAGTGTTTGTGCAGCGTGCAGCGTTCAGCGCGTAGTGCCGTCACCAAGTTTGGCTTAATGTGCAAAGGTCCACTGGGGGAGATTGTGTATACTTGTGCCACTGCTCTACTTTTTAGATAGTTTGCATTGTTATATTGTCACCTTTGTAAACCTAAATGCATTTCGTTTTTTGCCGTATGAATATGACTACTGTATTGGTGTACCATATTGGGACTGTGTGTAGCTCTTTGGTAACTCAGGAGCAGTTGTTTGAGACTAGGTCTCTCTCTCTCTCTCTCTCTCTCTCTCTCTCTCTCTCTCTCTCTCTCACTCTCTCTTTCTCTCTCTCTTTCTTTAATTCAATGATTTTATTTAATTATATTTTGGCTAATTAAAGTTTTTGAAATTTTGCTCCCCTTAAGTTGGTAGTTGGCTGCCGTCCGTAAAGAGGCCATGGCCTGCTTATAAAAGTAGCTTCAGGTTACAGTACTACAAGAATTTTGGTATGGTGATCTCTAAGATCTAGAGAAGAATTAAGAAAACCAAGTATAGCAGAATTCACTCCAGATCAGTCTCTACTGATACCCCCAGATTTACATGAATGTCTTGCGGAGTTTGTTGCATGATATTAAATGATGGCAATTCAATTAACTTACTCCTTCAGTTGATCCCATATGTTGTTCTCAGACTGTTGTAAGGCAGGTCTGTCTCTGCCCTTTCTGAAAGTAAAAGTGACTATTTGTCATTGTGAACACATTCAGGCAACACAACGAAACGTGACCTCTGCATTTAACCCATCACACATGCACACAAGAAGCAGCATGCAGCTGCCAACAGCACCTGGAGCAGTGTACCGGAACGGTACCTTGCTTAAGGGTACCTCAGTAGTGCCTGGGCTGGTACTTGAACCTTCAACCTTCTGTTCACAAGGACAATGTCCTAACCACTAGGCCACCACTGCCCACTTCTACAACCTTAATTTTGGGACACTGAAAAATATACATAAAAATAGAATGCAATGATTTGTAAATCTAATCAAATAAGCCTTAGGCCAGTAGTCAGCTGGGATCAGCTCCAGCTTTTATTTTTTATTCATAGAAATTGTTATTTTCAATTACATTAGCACAAGTACTTTTGGGTCACTACTTTAACCATAAAGTTACAATTCGGCTCAATGTGGCAAAGGGTTTGTGCACACACCAGAAGACAGCTTTTTCCACTAACCACCCCCTCTCCCTATGCATCCACACCTGCACAATCACTGCACTGTACACAGCTGTCTTCTGAACTGCATGATCCTAACCTATTTTCACTGTATACACATGTACTTTTTCAGTGTAATTTTGAACATGATCTGCAATATGACACCATTTAAACCCCTGCTACCTCTGACACTAATTTAAATTTTGTGTAAATTGCACACAGTTATCTGTGTATATTTTGCACATAACGCGCATAACCCTATAAATATGCACATCATAACAAGGCTTATCTAGTTCTTGCTAAAAAAAGTCTATAAAAAGAACTTTACCAGACTTGGTAGTAACACTGGACTACTGAAGAATACAAGCAAATTGGCTATGCAATTTAACTCACAATAAAGATGAGTTTATTACAATTTAGTTTCTTTGCATGTTGTAGCACAACTTGCTGAAAAGGTTATTGCTGCTATGATTGAAAAGTGTCTGAATGCACATTGCATTGCAGACAGGTCAGAATGCACATGTCGAAGGAGACTTGAATATGCACCTGAGCATCAGAACTGGACTATGGACCATGGCCTGGTCTCATGAATCACATTTTATTTTACTTTAAAAATGCAGCTGGGTATGTGTGGGTCGCTTCTTGGGGAGGAGATGGCACTAGGATGCACTATGAGAAAAGGGAATAAATTATGCATTAAAGGAATAAACCACAGGTAAGGGGTAAAACTAAAATGCGTTTCTAAACATCACAAGCCAGTAAGTGGAGAAACACAGCAAGGGCTCCACACAACCAAAAATTTTATTACCAAATCTGACACTCCCACTACTGTACAAAGTAAGATCCATCAGTAATACACGCTTACATGTAGCCCTGTGTGAGTCCTAACCTTTGATAAATAAAAAGTGGACTAAAAATAAACAGATTCACAAGTGGGAAGAGCTGGGGCTTTTACATTTTTGGATTAAATTACATACCTGTTAATTTGTATCTTTTTAATATCCTCTGCAAGTGTTCACAATGATCTTTCTGAAGTAAGTTTATAGTTTGCCAGCCTCTTACACATTGATGAATGCTTTATGCAAGGGCCTCTTTGTAATGAAATCAGCACCACAGCCAGTGAGACAATGATCTGTTTTTAATACTTATTTGTAACACGATGACCTCTATGTAACATAACACCAAGTGCAATATTTACAGAAATTGTAAGTTTTTTTGTACAAGGTAAAATTGCCACAATGTAGTAAGAAATGTCTGACAATGAAAGTACAATGCCTCCATTGGCAAAACACTGGCAAAAACATCCTTCATTATAATGTTTCATGTATGCACTGATAATCAGTCAAAATTAGTTTGTTTGCATTCAACCTCATAAGGCTTTATTTTTGCTGTAATTCTAGGACAATGTGTAATTTGTTGATAATGTATGATTGTGTAAAATATTTACTTTGTTCAGTTTTTACAATTAAAAATCAATCAATATGTTTGAGATAACATACTACATTTTTACATTAAAAATAAAGAGGAACATAATGTTTTGGATAATTAGGTCAATATGTCCAGAGTAAACACTGAAATGAAGAACATGGATGCCTTACACTTTTAGCACTTTACAATAAATATTTAAACATTAAAGTAGGTGGCATGTGGACTTTAAAAATGTAAAGCTGAAAAATAATTTATACAATATATTTTAACAGCTCAAAGTGGATTCAGAGATAAGAAGAAGCATTCACTATGGAGAAAATAACAAGCAATACAAGTACAGGATAACGAAAATAAACACCCCAAAGCTATCACTACATACTACATATATTAGTGCTAAACATTTTTACATGTTAATGCAGAATTAAATTATAACTTTAAAATCTCTTCGAACAATAACGGGAACTCCACCTTTTTTCCAAAAATTCTGCATAATTCAATTATAATTCAAAAGATTTTGAATGACTTTGCATCCTAACAATTTAACTCTACAGAACGTTTGAAAAGTTAGTAAAATTCCCCTTCAGTTTACAACAAATGTCATTTACATGATGTTGCTGGTTCATATTTTTAATTCCTTCACTTAAATGTTCTCATCATGCAACATGATATTTTGGAACCAAGATCAGCAGTGGAATGCATGTTGGAGTTGACTGGAGAGACATCATAGCAAGGAGAATCTTATGATGCTTCAGAGATGTACAAGAGTCTGAAAAAGATGTTTATGTTAGTAAAAACCTGAAAAATATTTGAGGAAACTACAAGCAGTTTTAAGTTAACCATAAAAGCATGGAAAAGGTCAATAGGCTGAAAAGACATGGACACTTTGAGGTTCTCAATAAAATCAAGGGATAAAGAAATATATTTATTTACACAAGAATGTACTGTGCATTTATTATTCTATGAGATCAGCAGTTTAATCTTTTCAGTCCAGGCCTGCAACCTTCCTAAGAGTGAATGGCAGCCTTATGCTGCTTTTGGAAGCTGAGGTTCCACCATTGGTGTGAGCTCAATAAGGGCTTTGAAGTTGTTTTATTCATCATAATCATGCTAATGGCATTCACATGCTTTGAGTTCTCCTCTGAGGACATTCAGTTCCAGCACTTGTTTTTCAGGCTTCTTCCACTGTTTAATCATTGACTCCATTTACACCTACACTGTTTGAACAGTCTAAGGGCTGAAAAAATAGCATTGGTACAGATCAAAGTGCCATCATCTGCTGATGTAAAGAGTTCTACTGGAACATTGGCAGTAATTATAATTAAAGTCTTTTCTGCCATATGGACATGACCTCCCTGCAAGCATCAGACCTGTACTGTGCTGAAAAATTATTCCATGTTCTTATAGTTTTGGTATTCTTTTGGTTTTTAGTGTAGTGAATGCTGTTGCGTGAACACAGACGAGAGGTTTAGTAGGTGAGAACTGCTGAGAAGTGGAAAGAGTTGCAGACTTTTGCAACCAACCAAATCTAATACTATTTACCTAAAAATCATATTTAGACCATTTTACCCATGTTTAACCCAAATGAAGTTAATCAACCAAGACATGCTTAGTGCTCAAAGTTTTCTTCCTAATTTTGTACAGAAGCTACACAACTAATATCACTTAAAAAACATTTTCACTACGGATATGAATACACTTTGTTACACACCACACAAGGGAACTTAACATCAGAAAATGTGTTACACTTCTTCTTTATATATATATATCTTAGGTGTAGGACATTTAAATTAAGAATATATGTGAGAACAGGTTGGACTTTATATAATAATAAGCTACTGAAAGTTAAAAATGGAAAACTATGTAGCTATCAAATAACACTTGTGTAATCTAGTGTACTTTAGCCAATGCAGTGTGAAACCAGCTGAATCAACTGAGAAAGATACAATGTTACAAATATTGCTGTACCTCATAGGGGTGTGCCATTAAGCTGTGGAGTACTTATTGTTCTGGCCACTGAGGGTCCACTGCCTGCTTCAGACAGCACCTGGACCTGCACCTTATAAACACTGTCTGGCTGCAGCTGCTCCACTCTGAGTGAGAGCTGGTCCTGTAAGAGACCATAGACTAATTAACACAAGCAAGAGTCAAGCTATTCCTTCTCACTACAGCCATGAATTGACAGAGGAACAAAATTCAGCTCCCTCCAGAACATGGTGCTGCATTTAACATGAAAATGAATCAGACAAGAGGATAAGGTGGCAACAGCACAAAAATCAAGAATCCAAATAAACACAAGCTATACAGTAAACTATGTAAAGAGTAAGTGCAGGATTAAACACAGTGAATAGATAAAATAAGTCAGAGAAAAATAACAAGATGTATGATGAATTTAAATAATCAATGGTATGATATAGATTCAATAGAGATCTGCCTAACACTTAACTAAAATAGGATGACTGAATTTGTCAACACTGATCTGTGCCACCTCTAAATTCATTATCATCATTAAAACAATACGAACCTACTAATTTGCTCTTTTAAAAGTCATTATATGAGAATGTTTTACTTACAGGAGATAGATTCAGCATTTGAGAGATTAATGTGTCTGGAGATTCGTTTACTGTGCTGCCTGAGACTTTAACCCAGGAGAACTGGAAACCTGTGATGGGTGTCTGGCCTGGGGCAGCCTCAGAAACCTGCCAGCTGAACAGGCCCTCCAGAGAGCCATTCACTGTCCAAAACACTGCAGTCAGCTTCTCAGGGCGCTGCTGTGCTTTCTTCACCTGCAGATGGCGCTCTAGGACAAAGTCAGGAATCATCAGTGATTTGAGAGACAATTTTCTGATTAATTAGAATCAGTGTTGATTAATTATAAAATGTTTTATGTCATATGTCATAAAGCATGAAAGGACAAAACTGTCTAGATGCTTTATTACGTGAGCATATGCAAGCTTTATGTTACTGTTCATGTAAATTTGTATGTCTGTGTATTTGCTGTAGATGGTGAGATGTTTGTTTTGTTGATCAAGGCAGTTATTAAAAATATACCAATGCAAATATCTGAACAAATTACTCATATTTTAAAACTTAGGACATTCTGCATTCTAATACTACAGATTCCTTCAAGGAACCTGGACAGTTCTAGGGAAAAACACTTAAGTATGTTCTTCACACTAGAACGTCATTTACAAAAATAGCTTATTAATTAGTTAATGGGTTTAATCAGGTGGGCTAAATAAGACAGAGAACTTAAATGTGCACAGTGTGGTTTTACTAGAATGGTGTTACTCTAAGAACCCTTTATTTTTTAAACTGACCTTTTAACCTTGTAAGCTCATGTCCCTGGTCATACTAAGCAATATTTATTATATCAATTCATTCAAAAGACAAAATTCTTGTTTTTTCCTCATTATAAATCTGTAATAACTTTTGCCTCTAACAGATTTCTGATTTTTCTCTGTCACTGTGCAGTAGTGGATGAGGAAAACTATTATCAAACAATAGTATCATATTTCACTTTTCCCTTTTACCACTCTTGCTTATCATCCATTCATTTTCCAACCGCTTCTTCCGTTTCCGGGTCACGGGGAAGCTGGAGCCAATCCCAGCTGACTGCGGGCCTAAGGCGAGGTACACCCTGGACAGGAGGCCAACCCATCGCAGGGCAACACATTTTCCAATCCAATCAACCTACTGCAAGCCTTTAGACAGTGGGAGGAAACCGGAGCACCCGGAGGAAACCCACGCGAACACTGGGAGAGCTTACAAACTCCGCACAGAAAGGCACCTGTGGCCAACCCGGGGATCAAACCCAGGACCTTCTCCCTGTAAGGCGACAGTGCTAACCACTGCACCACCGTGCCGCCCCCTCTTGCCCCTCAGTTGCTCATAAACCCTTCAACAAATGCATTATGGCCCAAAGGGAAACTGCACTGAATTCTGGTAAAATATTTGCCTTACCATCCCGGGCACAGGATAATTTCTTTCCTCGGCTTTTCAGTGCTGAGCAATGTGGAGTAGTGACAGAGGTCACCGCACCTGCTGTCTGTCCATGTTCAGAGAGGGGTATCACAGCCACCTTGTACTTACAAGCAAAGGAAAGGCCTGTGATGACAAAATGTGTACCCTAAAGAAAAGAGGAACATGTAACAGGGTAATTAAGACACCCATTCAAGATACCATTCTCAATAAAAGCAAAAGACTGTATAAGGCAAGGAGCAAGAGATGGGGAGAAATAATAAAAGGGAAACAAATCTGAAATACCCTCGAGAAAAGGCCACAAAGCAAAGGTTAAAGGAGTGGCAATCAAGTACAGTGAAAGTGTGATTAAACTGAGCCACTGGAACCATGTTAGCCTACTCTCATGATGGGAAATCAGAAACCGGCCCATTTATCTGGAATGTACTTAAGAAGAAAGGCTGTACTTTTGCACATTTTCATTACCTCCATTACCAGCCCATGACAGCTTGTGCCTGGAAGTGCCATATATCTACATTTGAGCACAGGCTTAAAAAAACAAACATTAAGACACCATACTGTTATATGAGCAGATGTTTAGAGATAATCACCTTATGTTCATTCATTGTTTGTTGTTGAAAAGTAATAAGATACTAGCATTTAAATGCATGCAGTAATAGTTAGGGCTAAATGATCTGGGGAAATTTCCTTTAAATTCAAGTAAAGATACTACAGGGTAATTTTGGTCCTGTTAATAATTTTAGAGATTTTTGGATCTATAATATCTTCTCTTAAATCTTTAGCCAGTTCATATTCAGTCATGCCTTAAATAGTATTGTGACATTTTAGGGTTATTAGGAAGTAAGCGCAAACTGTAAGATTTTACTGGAGATAAACAATAAATAAACAAGCTAACACTAAGACAAAACAATGACTAGTATACTCACAAAACCTAGACTAAGAAACCAAACAGAACCTAATGACATGGAATACTTTGGCAGGAGAACATAGAAACACGACGGGAGACCAGGTACCATATCACAGAGAACTGACAAGGCCAGATACAAACACCAGAGACTAAATTGGAACACTAAACAATGAACACCTGAACATAGGAGGAGCAAGAAACAAGAAACAGGTGACAAGGGTGGAGACAAGGCTGGGATATAGCCTTTCAAATTTTAAAGGATTTTACAGAAGGATTTTCCAGTTTGAAAGACAATAAGTTAAGTCAATTTCAGAACACAAGAGATGTAGTTTCATAAAATCTTTTTTGTAAATGTGTTTCTACAAGAATCATCCAAAAGCTATATTTTTAGTAAAACATTTTTACATACCTATTACACATTTGCACTCCTTGTCTTGTATGTCTTCTAATTTATGAATTCAGCTAATTTAAAGTGGCCATTGACACTAGTGTTCAACTCCACATGCACAAAATCTCCATGGAAAAGCACAGCTCATCGAATGGGACACACTAGAGGACTAAATAACTATGGTTCTAATGTGGTTGTTCAAAGACCCTGCCCAAATTGTTCCTGCCCAGGGCATTCCAATGTTTATTAAACAATATAAAATTTCTCTACTGCTCTCTTTGGCTAATGGTTCCAAACCCAAAGTGACAGAAGGTTATCCAGGGTGCTTCATATCCACCAACACATTATGGCCTTGCTATATGTGCATTACCAACAACCCTGATGTCAGAAGCCAATGCAGTTTATGTGTTGAAACTAATGGAACAAACCCACACAACATTTTTTTAATCTCCATGAGTGTTGATCACTCTTATGCATGTGTGCAGGGCAGAGGCAATGGTTGACCCACCTGTACAGTAGCCTTCTTTTCTCTCTTGGTCACATTATTGGTGCATACTTCTGGATACCAACTTAAAAGGTATGAAGACAAACCCCTCTGGTTTTCTGCAAGGGGAAACATAAGAACACACATCATATTAGGTCTGAGGCGCTTGTCTGTGCCCTAGCTGAATTTTCAAAGGCCATGTATGCAATGGTATATTTTAAGGGACAGGCTGCCTCCCCTTCCTGTTCCGTGTCCAGGCAGCATTATATCTTTCATCAAACTCATTTCCCACAGTGCATCAGGTTGTCTGAAGCTCAGAGAGCCATCTCCCTCCATCTGCTTCTCATTTTGCCTCCATATTGATATTATTAAATCTGTCTTCATCCATCTCTTTGCCTCTCTTTCCAACAGATAACGGTAAATCAGCACCCCCTGTTTATGATGCTTTGTGGTTTCAGCAGAATCCTCCCTTTGAAGAGCATCACGTCGCCAAAAAAGTATTTTCGGAACATGCTTACTAAGCAAACTCAAAGTAATCTGCTGGAGAAGGTATAGAGAGGACACCCCAGCGAGTGTCTATTTATGTAGGATGGATAAAATTCATCACAAGACTTGTGTCTTTGTAATGCTCTTCAATAAAACATTAGTCACTCTGCTGCTTTTCCTTGGCTCTGGCTAGTTCAAGGACACAGGCAGATCTGCTGTGAAATATAAGGGGTATCTAACACACAGATGCACTTTGTATAATCAGTGTGAAGAAAATGTAGGCAATTTAAAATTCAATTTAATGCAGTCGCTGCCCAACAAAAACTCCCCATGAGGCCGATTTATGCATTCCTCAGCAATGCGTGTTACTTGCCTTGGAGTCGACTCTTCCAGAACACCTTGACCTGCAGCTGATTATTGTGGTAGTGGGGTGCGGCGGCCTCCAGACGCAGGACGCCAGGAGAGGAGCGGGAGATGGGCAGCTCATTGGAGTATTCCCGAGAGAGTGGCCCACGGCCAGGCAAGAAGCCTGCCATTGGAAGAGGAGATTCACATTCACAGAGTGGAATTCATTTTAGTCATGACCTATCCAGGGCCTTGCATGGCCAGTTGGCTCAGTGGAGCTACTCAGTAAGGGTGAGTAGGAAAAAAATATTTTTGAAACTAGAAGCAGATGCAAACTATGAAAATGCATGCAAAAAAGCAACTGAAGAAACAACATGAATACACATTAATTACTAAAGAACAAAAGACTAATACATTTTACTGAAATTACATGCAGAAGTTGTAAGGGCAGCTGCATAAACTGCACCTTATTAAGTATAGGTTATTAGCCAGCCTACATTTATGGAGAATATTTTATAAAACAAGCAATGTTTTTGAGGCCTTGTTAAGTATGTACAATGTATGCTGATTAAAATGAAGAAAAACAATTAGAAACATACAAAAATGAGCACAAGGGAACAAAAATAATTGGGGTGAAAGGCAAACTTAAATGCGTATTTTCTGAAAAATGGAAAAGATCTCTGCATTATTTTGTCCACCAGTTATGCACTCTAGAATGAATAATCAAAGCCAAAGACCTTGGAGGTCTCCACTATGCTCTCTTGCCTCTTTGCTGTGTGTCTGGAATTAGTTTTGGCAGAATTAGTGGAAGATTTATAAAGCATAATTAAAAACAGAAAACAAAAATGGGAGTGGGGGCTGGTGATGGGGGACGCTTTGCTAGAGGACGGCCAGATCTTTCTCGGGGTGAGAGACAAGCGAGGTTAACCAAAGCCCTAGTGGTTCCCTTTAGTGGCCCACAATTCAGCTGCACCCAAATAAGGAGTGATCCAGAGTCCTGATACAAGCCATGAATCTGCTACTTGAAGGAGAGGTTAATTATTTTCCTCCAAGGAATAAAATGACCTGGTTCATCTGAGGTGCCAATGAGTAAACCACTGTTAGGAGACATCTTTTTGATGTAACAGTCCAGCAAAGATTTCTAGTGTTTTTAATGGCATGATGTTACATGATTATCAATTATAACGATGATTAATAGTTAAAGGTGGGAGGGGAGAACAAAGACTTAAAAGAGAGCAAATATTTAAAAATTTAAAAGCAATTCTGCTACATTTGTATTTTGGCATCAAACATATTATATGACATTGGCTTAGGATGTTGAAATAATTAATCAGAATATATGAAAGATTTCCAAAAGCTCTTGTGCTAAAACATGCTCAAGCAAACAAATGTAGAAACATGTGTCGCTTGTTTGACAGCCAGGCCTCACCAGTGGAAGCAGCAGTTGTGAAAGAGAGTTGTGCACGGCCACTCTTCAAACGCTTCTGCCCCCAGAAAGAGACGGCCTGAATCTGCACTGCGTAGTGTGTGTCGGATTGAAGTCCTCCCAGCTCCATCTCAGTGAGTGTCTATGGGACATGACAAAGAAGGCAGATCCAACCACAATAGTAAAATACCACAGCAGGAATGAGACATCTGTCATTTCTTTGGTACAGATTGTTATTAAAGGGTAACTGTGTACCTAGATAAACACATCACAGTATGGACTGAAATATATTTGGATGCTTGGAGTCAAATCAAACCGTGGGCCTGCTGTGTTCATGCTGGCTTCTGACTTTTGGTACATCATATTTATTTTGGCTAATTTTATAATGATTGACAGGATATTTAAAAGCAGTCGTAGCAGAGCTCATATCCTTAGCACCAGTAGACCAAACAAGAGTAGCCAGCAGGATGGCTGCTGATTCTTCAATGAAAGGAACAGAGAGTCAGCATTTGCGACACTAATGGGAAATAATGAGGTTCAATATGTCCATGCTCCTCCAGATAGCCAAAACATGTGTTTCACAAGCATGCGCGTAAAGGAGCCCAGAGGAATGCACGTGTGCAAAGCCCTCCTATGTCACTGTGGAGCCACATGTTATGACTTCCAGGCCTGAAACACTTTTTTGCCTTATATCCAATAGGAAATTGAGTTTCTACTTGGACAAAACAGAGCATGATGAGCTCTATGTTGATAGAAATGTCTCTTTTATGCTGGCATGAAGTTAAATTAGTGTGTATTATTACAATGGTTAAGGTTAGGATTTGGGTAGGGGGTGCTACACCAGCTGTAAAGGGTTAGTTCTACCTGCCTTCAGAACTAAGTATTTACTCCCTCCATTCTCATTTCTTAGTAAGGTTATACCTCCACATATTCATCTGCAGCCCAAACCAAAATGTGTTTTCAATGCTTCCTTTTATATGAGGTAAAAAATATTTTTTTAATATAAAAAAACCTCAACTTGACCTCCGGTAAATATTCCAGGTTAGTGCTTCATACTCCAACATAAACATTTTTACAGTGTGCCTCATAACAAGTGGCCTAACATTCTGTAACTCTCTTGTTGCCATTGCTAGAAGTTTTCTCTTGCTGGTGAGGTCAGGGAAAGTTTTATCTGAAAAAGAAAGTATACGAACACAGTAAGGAAAAGTTGTCCCTTCATCAGTGAGGAAGGCTTAGACTTCTGGTCCTTGGTGTGGGAATGCACTAAGAGTCCTTGTAAAAATTCCTAACAATTTCGTTCTGGAGGACCCAACTGCCATCTCCATCAGGGAGATGGAATAAAAATGTTATGAGATTCTGAGGGGTTGCAAGTCGTCTTTTGGTTCGCCGTTAAAAGTCAGTGTAGATTTGGCACTGCTCATTCACAGCCTCTCTGGCCATGCATCTCATAAAAATATTCCACCATCAACTTGTCCTTTTCCGTTAATGGAATCTTTCAAACAAATGAGAAAGAAGGTAAGTGCTTGATACTTACGCTAGACAAATATGGTCAGCGGGTTAAATGATGCATTCTTTCGAGCGCCTTTAATGCCCAAATGACAAAGATATAAAGTTGTGGTCCATTTTGTTGTAACTACTCTGTGTTTTTTGGATGAAATTATTTATATCTTAATAACTTTGGGCTGGTTCAAAATGATGCTTTATGGAGTGTATAGCTTTTAATAACTCTTAAACACTTAAAAGAAATGAAAATTTTCTAAACCTGTGTCTCTGAAATTGCTCTTCTTTATAGGCTACTGTTCAGTAAAAAGAATGGCTTTCTCAGACCCTGAAGTTATTGCATTGTAAAAACAAATTACCTAATCAAAACCATTTGAGAGTTGTGGCTTTAAGGAGAGTGGTTAGGTTACAGTAAAATACGATGATCACAAGACCAGATGGCGTCTTTGTTCTATGGGCGTTGAGAAGAAATAAATACACTGGCTTTCACTTTATTAGAACGCAGGTGGTACGCAAGAGTCCAACACCTGCGAGGTAATGGCAACCAAAAGCAGGGGACTGACCATTGAAACAATGGAGTTAAATTCTAAAGCTCTAGTTTAGATTCAGATTTAGACTTTCTTCAGCCTGAATTTGACACAGAATAGCAGAATAGCAACAAGGGATAACTCCCATGTGTTTGCATATGCCAGAGTGTCTTAAGTGAAGGATACAAACAGATAACTCATAAATTTCCCCAACTGGGGAACCAAGGACCTCATAGGACCTTTCAGAGTTTCTGGCACCGTTTTAGGTGCTCATTTTTCTAAAACGGATTTTCCTCCCACAAAATATATTCACCATAACCCCCTGCAGTTAAGGTGAGACAGAAAAATATTTGTAGTATTTGTAGCCAGAGGTAGTGCAATGGTTGGCTTCTGAAGCAAATGAGATATGAGCTACACTGGGGAAGTCTTACCCCGTCTGCGACCCGGCTGCTCTCCTTCCAGTTTGGCCCACCCTCTGCTGCTCCACGGGCGCTCCAGGTCACCTTATAGTGCTGAACCACCAGGTCCCCCTCACCAGGGGGGTCCCAGCAGAGCAGCACGCTCACTCTGCCATCAGTGTGCACCGTCTGATTCTTAGCTCTAACATTCTGTGGGATCTCTGGGGGGAACGGGTCTGCAACAGGGAAAAAAGAAAGCAGTTTTTTCAGCACATTGCTTTTAATCATTTGTTTGCGCTCTCCTGACGTGACCTGTGGCCATGACCAACCCAGCAGAGCTGAGAAGGATACAAATCAACAGCTCATGGAAAATAACAACATGGCATAATAGCCAACCTGAAAGGTGAATTAACCTCGCAGAGGATAGAAAATTGTCATGTGACTTTAACTTCATCCTGTATTCACATTTAGATCCCTCTCAGATGAAGGTTCTTGTTTCTAAATTGAAATTATAAATCAGGTTAATAATGGAAAATATTTAGTATAACAAATATAAGTAACAGTGAAACAGGAAATTTAAATTCACTGCGATCACTACAGCATTCTTTTGTACTTATAGTTACTATAATGCTGTACATAAGAACAGAAGACACATTTAATCACATATATTTAGTTATATATCTTTATTTGCCCAAACTGACAAAAAGCTTACAATGAGTGACAACTAATTTGCTAAACCAGTAAAAGCAAAATAAAATAAGATGTTTGTGCGCCTGTAAGGAAATTCAAATTAAATATGAACTGGGTGTTGCATTACAGAAGCCATAATTTCTTGTCATTCTGTCCTTCTGTTAAAAAGCTTTAATGGGTCTTGGCAGCATTGGAATTGTTTTCATAAGCCTGCATTGACACTCAGCAGCCCATGTGTGTGTGTGTATTTGTGGTGGATGAGTCTTAGGTTGGACAAATGTGATGAATGGAGGTTCGGTCTCTTGCTACTTGGTGGGATGGACAAGCATTCCTCACCACAACAGAGCTAAGCCAGTGGTATAGAAATCATGTTGCTCTGAATGCAGATATGGTCATAACAGCCTCAATCTGCTCCTTATTTTACCACAGTCTCAACCTATTACAATGTTTTGGAAAGTTGCTAGGCCTACAACACAGGCATAGCTGCAGTATTATTCCATTGAGATTGATGTACTGGACAAAACTGTAAGTTGGAAATAAATATGATTAAATATAAATCAGAAATTGGCTCCAGCTTCCCCGTGACCCGGAAACGGAAGAAGCGGTTGGAAATGGATGGATGGATAAATAAGAAAAAGTTTGGATGGTATGGAAAACGCAAATAAAACAAGAAAGTAGTGATTTCTAAATTTACTTTGACTTGTATTTCATTGCAGAAAATATGAACACAAAATATGTCATGTTTTGTCTGGTCAACTTTCATTTGTAAATATACATCCTGTCCTGTCATTCAGACCTGCAACACATTCCAAAAAAAGTTGGGGCATGAGCAATTTAGGGCTAGTAATGAGGTAAATTTGTTAAATAATGATGTGATTTAAAAGAGGTGATGTCATCAGGTGATTGTAATTATGATTTGGTACAAAAGCAGCATCCAAGAAAGGTCTAGTCCTTTAGGAAGAACTCATTTACAAATCAAATGAAGTTGACCGGACAAAACAAGAAATATTTTGTGTTCAAATTTTCTGCAATGAAATACAAGTCAAAGTATATTTAGAAATCACAACTTTCTTTTTTTATTTATCTCCTACCATATGAGAAATAGTGAAATGCAGAGTCTCTGCTGTTTGGGTGCATTCCCCTATTACATTAGACACATGATTGAACTTATCTCGTCTCTGTGCCCTACAGCAGCCATAGTTGCATTGTCTACCACTACTGAAGGGCCTCACACCTGAAAGTGAAGTGAAAGTGACTCTTTGTCATTGTGAACACACACAAGCAGCACAACGAAATGTGACCTCTGCATTTAACCCATCACACATGCACACGTTGAGCAGCAGGCAGTTACCAACAGTGCCCAGGGAGCAGTGTAGTGGGACAGTACCTTGCTCAAGGGTACCTCAGTAGTGCCCGGGCCGGGACTCGAACCTGCGACCTTTAGGTCTCAAAAGCAGCGTCCTAACCACTAGGCCACCACTGCCCACACCTTACCCCACTCCCAATACTGAGATACCACGCCAATAAGTGAGGGGTCATAATTTTAAAAAATCAATAACCATCAATAACCAATAACTAGCTGTTCTTCACAGTGGGATAAATTACAAAAAAACACAGCATACAGAGACTGTGTGATTACTTCTACACTCTTAATAGAGAGGAGGGAACTATATTAAATTGGAACAAGAAATGAATATGCCTTCTTGCTCTCAAATATTTTGAACATTTTGAATACAGGTATGAACATTTGCCTGCTAGTTCCTGAGCACTGCATGAAAAAAAAGCTTCAGGTTTTTAGTCTTTCATCTGTAAAAAGAAATTAATGAAGGGCAATCAGTCAGGAATGAGAAATAGGTTTTGATGTGCAACATTAGCTACTGTAAATGCAAAAAAAAGCTAGCCCAAACTGTTAAAGCAGTGGGCCTTCCGAGCGTCCCATGTTTGCTCTCTTGGTCCTACTGCATTTAGCCACACTCAGCATCTCTAAAAAAAAACAAAGGTTTCATTTCATGCTGAGAGGCAACCCCAGAACAACACACATAGCCTAATGGCCTGCTTTAAGGTTGCAAGCCAAAAACTGCCACTTAGATTTCTCCTCACAGAATCACATGGCCTCAGAGGGAGAACCTTTTATCTCCAGGTTTCCTTGAGCAATGGCAGCTAAGCAGGTGACCTATGACTTTTAGCATTCTTCATGCACTGCTCCACCTCCTGCCACTCATGCCCCATGGCAATTTGATAAATGTTGCATGTTTTGTGACCACATGGGAGATGGAAAGAGAGCCATATGGATAGAAAACTCAAAACTAAAGCATATTCTCTTAAGGTAACTCTGACAGTGCCTGCCATTTCTGTTACTAACAGTAATAATAATGTAAGCCCTCCATGTGATAGTGTGCTAATAACGATCTTCACTACAGACTGCAGGCTAAATGGCTTTTCACGACTTTACAGCAAGATTACAGCTGTGCTTCCCACACATTTGCAGAAAAAGACAGAAATGGAATCAATGACCATTGCAACCAGCAATAAAAATGGCCAAAGGCATCAGCAATGATGTGAAGTACTTTTGACATTCTTTTTTTCTTTCAATTTCAAATTTGTTCCAAGTGCTGGTAATTTTAACAATAAAAAAGGATTTCATTCCAGCTATTACTGGCGATGGACTCAGTGTTACCTCATTCCACATGTAATTATTTTTTGGACATGGTTTCTGATAGCCTCACTTTTCAAATGTGCCAAATCAAGCACCCCTGTGGTCAAAGATGACATGAAGCATAAGCTATTGAAACACTGTTAGGCCATAAAGTATTAGGTGAATTTAGTAAAACAAACAATGGCAACAAAAACAGTTAAGAGTTCTTTCAAAACCAAAATGACCCCCAAAGGATAAAAGTTGACCCTGTGTGCTCTCACTCTTTGCTGCTGTGTGTTTATTTTCCGCATCCATGGAAAAATTCATTCTAGGACATTTCCCCTTGGATATTAAAACATGTTTAATATTACACACAAAGTTAACTACCCAAACACTGTTTGTATGGTGGAGTGTGAGAGAGGGGATGTGATGATGTACAGGCTGTGGATTCCTCTGGTTTGAGGCAGAACTGTTTTATTAAGGCAACTCAGTCTGGTGTAGCTGAAACTGCTAGGGTCGCTAGTTCCTCCACAACTCTTCACACCCAGCAGTGTGTCAGTGTTACTTATGTTTATGAGGACTTGACATCGCTTATCTCCTTTACCACATCAGTAGCCAGGAGATATGATGACAATATTGTTGCAATAAATTACTCCTTTTAATAAAAATTAGAGGCTCCTAAGTGGCTGTCTGAGATTCCACCCTGTTGTCAGGTGATGATCGAATCTTTCTGATAGCAGGGGTCCAAGGGGGCATAATTTGCTCTCTTTAATTGGTTGTTGAATATAGTGCTGCATAGTATGTGAAAGGTTGAAAAAAATGAACTGTTAGTTTTTAATAGCAATTTTACTGGTGCATAAGTGTCGTTCCTACCATCAGAAAAAGTAAATATCTATCAGGATTTCATAATATTTTCTTGATTTTAGCAATATCAACTACCTGTGCAGGACATGCACTGAATTGGCACAAGAGCTCCACTTTGGATGTATTTAAAACGAGCAGATTTTTACCTCTTGTAGAGAAGAAGTGCTTGCTTGGAGTAGTGAAGCCACGGGTGCCCTGACTGTTGACTGCACTGACCCGAAACTGGTACCACCTGTGGGGCCGGATGTCCTTCAGCATAGCCCGCTCTTCCATGGTCTGGGAGAGGGAGAGAGGTCACAGTGGATTTAATAAGAACAATCGGTTGAAAGAATTTCATCACTGCTGCTTACTGATAAGAGCTTCTGTAATGACAGGTTGATCTTCTGCAGGCATATCTCTTTATACAGCCTGCTGAGAAGCACAATTTGAACGTTTCTAGCCATTAACCAGAGGTTCCTATTGAAGCTGACAATTGGCTTTTTGTTTTAAAGTTTTCTTGGACATTTCATTTTAAGTTTACAGCTGCAATGGCCAGTATGTTTATGTCAAAACACTTTTTATATCTTTTATATTCTTTGCTCTTGTTTTTTTTTTTTTTTTGGCTCTGTGCACCACAGGATATTTTTTGCACAAAAGACATATAAAAGGTGCAGAGCATGTTGCTGTTATCTTTCCAAATGAGGACTAAAAATTTATCAATGCTAGTAAAGCAGGCCATCATGAGAATCATTAATAAGAATTAATCAATGAGACAAAGCCAGAAGACACTGTGTAAAATACTCTTGTGGGCTCAACCCAACAGACTACAGTAGTGAATCCATAAAGAAAACTTTTCAACAGATCAAGAACACTACCTGGGATGTGGGCATATGTGCATTAAGGACAGCAAGGATACAGTTAAAACATTCATTTGAAAGAATGCCCAAGAAAAAGTATTACGGACAGGGTGATGGAAAGAAGAAAGTTAAGAGAAAACTGCTCATGATCCAAAGCCTCTCATTTGTGAAACATGGTGGCATTGACTTGTAAGGCTGCCAGTGAAAGTGCCTGAGCCTTTATTGATGATGTAACTGCTAAAAAGAACAGAGTAAAAACAACAAAATGTCCGTCTGTGTCCATTTGTTTATGAAGTGCAGCATATGTTAGAGCCTAACCAATACAGTGAGGGAATAGAAGCATTCAGACACTTCTTTTTCACAAACGTACACACATAATCACATAATTCTATATACAGATTCATTTTAGTGTGTATATATTGTTTGCTGAGTGTATATGCTGCTAATTGAATTTTTAATATATTTTCTTTTTCTTCTTTCCTGTTTAATCTCTTTTACTTGTAACTAGATGCCATTGCACAGTCATTGGAGTATTCAGGGGTACATTTAATTACACGTTGTACTAGTATAATCTTGAATCCTGAATAATTTTTATTTTGTACCTACAAATTGCTGGCGGTGAACTTTATATGGTTGTGCCACTCTTATAAGAAATTAACAGAAACCATACACCTCACAGAATTACAAGTAACACTACCCCTATTGGTACAAAGTGTATATAAATTTATATCACAGTTCACAATGCAACCAACAATCAAATCAGTCAGCAAAGCACTTTCAAAATAAACTTACTGATTGGTGTTACTTTGTTGCTCTAGTACTAAAACCTTACCTATCAGACTGTAACAAACTGCTTGTAGTAAGCTGGATTATAGGTGTTGCATTGCCATATGGCCCCATTACTGAAACACAAAACTACTCCGGTTTTACATATTGCTAACATGTCAAATGTAAGCTGACATTCAGGGGAGACGTATGCCTAATGGCTGAATATATGGTTTCAAGAAGAGAAACCATATATTCTTGCAGTCAAGTGGTTTAAACAAGAGCGACTATGTCAGGTTACTTGAAATGGGGTCTCAGTGTATTGGCAGTTTGGCCAGAGACCAGATTTTTAGCACTGGTTGTTTTACAGGTCTGACTAAATGTTCTGCATTATAGATCATGGAGTTCATACTAATGGACCACTTAAGTATGCAATTACTGCCTTTAAGCCATGCTTGGCTTACTGAGAGTATTTACAAGTTTTCCATTAGCATATATGTAAGCTATGAATAAAGAGGAACATAGAGTAACCTAAATGCCATCACAGCAGGACTTTGGTCTTTTTACTTTTTACTTTTGGTACAGCCACTTATATAGAAAATAAAGCTTTCATACTGATCAAAGCAAATATGATTGTAGCGTAAAATATAGAGGTTTTGTGAAACTCGGGTGTAAATACTGTTGCTGTGCCTTTACCATCAGAACAGTGTTCCAAGGTGAAGCATCATCCTCACTGGGATGAATACCATAGTTCCATCTCCTCTGCAGTATGTACAAGACTGGTTCAATAGACACATTGAACTTGGACATCCATGCCACCTCCAGCTCTCCATGCTGGTCTTCAAGAAAGGTCATGTCTTTTCTTGGTTTCAAAGGGACACCTATGAAACAAGAAAGAAACATGCTGAGAAACAAGTACCAGACCCAGAAAACCCTTAATGTCCTCCTTATTCCACACAGTAAAAATGTTTGGCAAGCAAAAGTTACAGTAAATCCTAGTAATCATGTGAAGTTACAGTACAGCATAAAATGGCTCACTGGAGATCAGAACATACCAACCCAACATTCTCCAATGAACACCAACAAACCAAAATATTATTTTGGTATGCCAGTCCTGTTTGTGGTAATTGGGAGCTTTGGTCCCATTCTTTGAATTCTTTTTTTTGACATTCTAAAAACAAAAGCCAACATTAGAACAAACGTATTTGCTGGAGTATGTTGGATTGTGTGTTCTGGGTTTGGAAGTCAACTAGAAACCATAATAGTCCTTTTTTACATAACTAGTACCATGTGCCTGGTCATATTAATCACAATTCATTATGCCATTTCATTCAAGACAAACAAAACAGGTCAGGTTTCTGCGCCTCATTCTATTTTCCATTCAGAATAACCACTTTTTACAATTGAATCAAATCATGATGAATAAAAGAACGTCCCATTTATGTTCCATTTAACTCTGAAAGGTTTGTGGGTGGGACAAGATTTTATTTATCATTGTCACTTTTCCATTTCCCTTCATCTCAGCGGATACAATGGTAGGAAGTATTAAACATATAAAGAACTGAATTAAAATTCATATTAGGGCTGTCATGACTAAACTATTAAATAATTAATAAATTGCATTGACTAAAATGTACCTTCTAAGTGTTAGATAGTGGTTGACACGATCATGATATATAAATTCTCAAACGGGTTTCTCTTACAGAAAGAATCACACCTTTTACATGCATTAATATGTACATAGTATTTGTAAAGGCTTTAAAGTTCTTTAAAGATCTTTGTTAAATGAATTATTGTCATTTGCTTCCATGCCATGCATTGTTTCTAATGGTTCAGTCGAGTGCCTTTTTTTATTCCTCTGCTTTTGTTTTACATAATCAGAATTTTACTCAACCACTAATGGTATTTACGGTAACAGTCTTAATCAATGTATTTGTGCACTGGCAAGCCACACTTTTAGATGACGTAACATACCTTTAAAAAGGTTAGCAGGTGTTTGACATGTGTGGCCACAGCCATTGGAGCAGCATTTTTTAGATCCAGAACATTCCCGGTCAGAGCTGCAGCTCTCTACGCAGGCTGCTGCGAAGCCTGAGGCCCGCTGAGGAGCTGGGCAGTCCCCCTGCTTCTGCGTCTGCAGCGACAGCAGAAACTCAGCACTGGTCAGGCACTCATGGTGCTTCTTTCAAGAGAGAGAGAAAGAAGAAGAAAAAGACAGACAGAGACAGAGAGAGAGAAAGGGACCATGGTTAGGAGCAGTCACCTACCCATACTCTCTGTTTAAGCCACAGTGGTGGTCAGCAGACACAGTTACTATGTAAGACAGAGCTGTGGTGTTAGCTTGTTATGTCTTGCACGTTCCTGCCCCTGCTGGCACTGTATCGCTTCAAGTCTGAAACAAACTCGGCAAACACATGGCTTTGGTTCTTAAGACACATCTGGTTGCAGGGCTCTTGGCTGAGGCCCTTTGGAAACTGTTCATTTGCAGAACATCTCCAAGAATTACTTAACTCAACACTTCTTTGGGTTGATGCAAGGCACATGTTGCTTCCATTGGGTGAATCACAGAGTTGGGAAAACAACAAAGGACCTCACTGCTTGTTTCTAATACTGAGTGACTGAAACTTATACCAGGGTACTCATTATCCAATGGGCTTAATATACTGCAGCTATACTGTGGTTTTAAACTTTGCAGGGGTATTGACCATTGGATTTGAACTTAAATTTGAGTAGTTATTCTATTTTCTGCGAAGAACAAAAGATTGAATGTATGTATTGGACTTATCTAACACCTTACTTACAATTTTTTGTTGCGGGGTCAGCTTTTTCTCTCTCAGTACCTCACTTATATACACATGATTAAAGGAGACTGTAATCATATCTGAAAAGAGGGTAATATAAGTATACTTTGATTTTCCTTTTTTTTTACACTCTCATTCACATACACATGCACAAATTTATGCAAAAGTTTGGGCGTCTCTGGTAAAATAGAATTTGTTTCCTTTGGGAACATTTCCTTATCAAATGGAAAGAACTATTTTTCTAACTTTTTTATTTAAATTTTATTGTTATTTAAATGTGTGATTGTTAAACGTTGTACTAAGAAAACAAATAATTATTTTGAAGCCTTAATTAACATGTGTCTATAACCACACTGGTTGGCACTGTCTGCATTTGCATCATCTTGCATATGACGTTTGGTTACAGATAAACTCTATATGTACATCTTAATCCTGGAGTGGGTAGATGTTCTTCCTCTACTGGTTTTAGCTGTTCCAGGTGACCTAAACACATTGGCAATCTGAAATAGGTTTATTGTGGAAAGGCTTACCTCGCAGAACTTGTGAAACAGGGCTCTTCTTGTTTCCCATAAATCCTTGCATGGTTGTAGGCACTGCAGATAAACAAACACACAGACCTGAGGATGGCACGTAACCTTTGAAAATGCCAGAGCTGCTGAGCCAGGGAGACAAAGAATGTGTTGTGCTAAACAGGTCATATAAATGAAACAGGGAGAACATTGTTACAGTAGTGGATATTCACTGTCCAACGATGTGAAGTAATGCGACCTATGATGTAAAGTAATGTGAACTGACTGACTGATACTGAGGTCCTGCATTTTACTGATGGATTATATTTTAAAGACTGCATGCTCAGAAATCGTGATGACTCAGTCTTCTTTTTTACCTGACACTTCATTGTGGATGGTGGAGATAAAGGTGGGCAAAATGACAAAAATATGCATCACTATATATATATATTTATCACAATATTAAATTGTTCCAATCAGTCACTATACAGTTATTATACACTGCTTGCTGTTAACAGGTTCTCTGTAATTGGTCTTTTTATGAAATATCCAGTTGTAGTGTTCAAGAAGTCCACAAGATACCCATGATATACTCAGAAAAACTTAAAGCAGAGGTCCAGAAACCACAGTGTTTGGAAGAGAATGCATTGTTCATAAAATACAAATTTTAGGTAATACATAAAAAAATGGTCGTTCATATGTCTTCATAGGCCAACCTTTGGTCCACTGGCCCTTTTAGGACAGGTCTGGTGTATAGTCAAAAATTTATTATGATACCAAAAACATATAATCATATTGCCCATCCATGTAGGTAAGATTCAAAACTAAGTCTTACCACTGCAATATGATACTACCCTTAGACTAAGGATTCCTCCAGTAACATTTATACCTTGTTTCCTTTTATTGTGTAAAAATACAGCAGTTTAAATTCCATATTACAGAGTCACTCTGACAGCAAAGGGTGTGTACAGTAAATGTGTGTTTAGTCTCAGTTCTCCTGTGTTTTCCCCTTTGAGTGGCTCTCCTCTCCCCTTAACTTCAATTCCCTCTAATCTATCAAACATGTCTGCTCCCAGAGAGCCTAGCTCACAGTCTCACCAGACCAGCCCCTAGTCACTCATGTCTACTCCAGTATGAGCTGGAGAATATTAAGACATCTGTTGTGTGTTATCTGATGGATTATTCTGACATCTGCCACCATCTATTCTCGCACTCAAGAGAAGACAGCTTTCACTTGGCCTGAACCCCACAAAGCACACTCTGCCTCTGAAGGGTGGAACGGGTGGAAAAAGCACAAAAACAGACATAGGTGTCACTTTACCACAAAAACAAGCACAACAAAGGTGTAAATTTGATTTATCAGCCACTCATGCTGAGGCCTATCAACATGGTTGCGAAATAAGGGTTGTGAAAGTACCCATGCAGGAATTCTGCCTAAAGAACTGGAAATGATTAAATGGCCAAACTGAACAGCACAAAAGCTTTCTCTGCTGTTTAATAAATGGTTAAAGATCACAATAGTGGTGGCATGTGTGTCTTTGCCTATGTGTGAGTGGTCTGTTTTAATTTTCTTTGGAAGAGAGCCCCCAAAACAAACTACAAAGGTGGCACTCCTCACGAAGATGAACACTGAGACCTTTTTTAAACACAAAACAAGTAGTGTAGTTTAGTATAGTGTAGTATAGTGAAGTGTATTAACATCTGGTTGTACTGCCAAGGCCAGCCTGGCCAATGCATGCACTGCCTCTATCTAACAACCGCTGACAACCTTTGTGGGTCACCTTCACACCCTGCACTTCAAAACGACAACTACCATCCCCCTCTCTCTGCATTCCAAACACACAATGCCTGTAAGCCATCAATGTGACAACACACAGTACTCTGAGGGTGTGGAAAGGGGGCTGGGAGGCCTGTGGTAAAATGTAGTACCAACAAAAACCTGTGCAGGAGAGCTGGACTCCATTACTGGAAAAAGGTTGCTTTCTCCTTCTTTCTCCACAGTAGAACTCCCATATCCATCATGTTTAGACAGGTATGCAGTGCTTAGTCTCACTCTGACACAGGTTATCAGTGGCTAATTTCTCTAATGCAGGGCACTAGCTGGATCCTACTACATGGTGATGGATGGATGACAGACCATATCTGGAGAGAGAGGTATAGACGGGAGTAGCCACATTTAATCACAGTCTAATGTGACTTAGTCTAGACAAATTCTGTTAGCACTCAACACATTTACCCATATTCTAGTGATCCTGTATAATAGACTCACACTACATTACATGTTTAAACGTCGTAATTGCACTGTCGAATGTAACTTGTCATTCAGGGAATAACTTTAGTGACTTGCAGTTTCCGTGGCAAGACACAGATGGTTATTACTGAATGTAGAATTTAAACCTAAATGTTTATATGAAGGCATCCCACAGGGATGGGAACTGCTTCCTCTGCTGTTCTTCATCACACTCTCTCTGTCCAGAAGAGCTTAGACATGTTCTCTTTGGCCTTGTCAGGGTATACTGAGCAGCCTCTGACTGACTGGCCTAGTGGGACTTTTTGTGCCTGTTGAAAGCCCCTTAATCGTCATTGACAGAGAGAAAAAACAGATATTTCAGGAAAGGGGAGAGAGTTAGAATTAAATTACATGAAATAAATGTCTAAATATGTGCACAATATAGTTTGTAAAGCTGAAGTTCCAAATGGTTGATCACATTTATTTATAAGTATTAACTTTACAATATAACAATTAATACTGTGGCAAAAAGAACAGCAGTCAAAGTCATTTTCTCTTCTTTTACCTTCTGAATATTTTAAAGAAATTAAAGGCAAAGCCTACAAAATAACCCATTATATCCTTTCTGTCTGACACCATGAACTGCAATACATGTGTGCAAAACTGGTGTTTAACATTGCTGTATTAGCTAATAGCTGTCTAGACATTTTATTGTCTACATCGAAACTTTACAAACACATTTGACACTCTTCTTTAATAAGATTTTCCAATGTGGAAACAATCTAGACAAAACAACTGACATTTGGGCTTCCTGTTCCAGCTTCAGAACATAAGTCCTGAGTACTGAAGTAAAGCCAGATTGGTAGTTACATAGCATAATAAATAAAGACAAGTTATAATAACTTAAGCCTTCATGTTTTTTCTTTCTGTATTAACTCCATTCTCTTCAAGTCTATTGCTGGTAGGGACAAAGACTCGGCATCCTGACATGAGAGTCCTGAGGGAATGTGGTACCACACAGCCTCTGTTTAAAATTCCATAATATCACGTCCTTTTTGTTGTAACCGGAGCTTCTTGCGCAGCACACTGGTTAGGTTGGAGATACTGTGGCCAGAGTGTGTGAGACTCCCAAGGGCCTCATCGCCAGCATGTTCTTCTGTCTGTGAACTAACTTTGATCTGCCTACTGACTGCTACCCACAGCAGGTAATGCTCTTCTCAGATACTGGAATTCAACTTCATGTGCCTGCCTATAAATTAAAGCAAGGATACAATGCCTTGTCTTGACTTCAACACTATAAGGTATACCAGGTGCATTTCTCACTCCGCAACATATGTGAAACCAAAGATGTTAGCTAAGGGAACTAATACACTACATCATTCAATGGGAGGTATGCAAGATGATGTGTGTACAAAAGGCACAACAGTAATACAGATACACTGGTGAGTTGTAGGAGAAACAAATATCACCATGACCTGTAAGGGTCACAAATCTGTTACTGTTTAAACCTGGCCTCACTGGACAGTAGTCCTCACAAATGATGGATAGGCAGCTTCATGGAACTCAGTCCTGGATTTAGACATCTATATGGTGATAGTCTCAACAGTCATAAACCTCCCCTTTCTAGTTTTCCACTTTTTCAATGGTTGCCCTCATTACCCAGTGGAAGAATGTGATCCTATCCTATGGTTTAGTGGAAAAATGTGTGAGAGAGGTGTGGGCTGGAAGACATTAATGACAATATGGAAAACCCTTCACAGAGATAAAAGCCCATTGCTCTTCAGTAAAAAAGACAGTAACCATATGGACAAAGACAGTGCAGTCAAACCCAAACCTTCCATCTGTCATCACCTCTTACACACTGGCTTTAATGCACATGGCCAAAAGAACCTAGTGACAGACTGGCCTTAAGTCTACTGGCACTATCCACCTTTATGAAGCAACAGCCTCTTCTGTAAACTGAATCATTTACAACATTGTTTCAGTGTCTTGAAGCACCCTCGACTACTATTCGACAACAACTATTTATACCCTTTTAAATCATTTCCACACTGGAAAATAGCACTTATTGAAGTTTACTGCTTTGTTGTTCTGTCAAAACTGGTGGTGGGGTGGAGGTGGGGTCTTTCACAAAGCAGAATTTCTCAGGTAGACAGACAACTCAGGTAGCCAAAAGTTTAGATTGTCAAATAGAAAAAGGCCAGGGGCATTCCAATTGGTCCATATTAACTTTTGGTTAAAATTATCCTGCTTACTGATAAATCCTGCTTTATTACATGACTCAGGTTCTCCAGATGACAGCTGATACAACATCCCCCCAGGGCCTTTAATCCCTAATGCTGGGGCAATATGCCTCTTTACAAGATTTTTATTTTTGTGCTACATCAAAACTGGCTGCTGTTCCAAACTGCTCTCTCAAACTATTTGTTAGTTTATGCACCACCATTCTGCATTTTACTTTTACAGGAAAACTACACAGTGCTTGATAGGGGAATCTACCCCATCATCCCTTATTGCAGAACTGTACCTAAAAAATTTTACATCATTCTAAATTTAATTCAAATTCTTTCAAGTCTGCCATTGTAACTACACTATTGCATAAATATTTGAGGCAGTTTTAATGTGGGGTAGAAAGTCAGGTATGGTCACCAGCCATAAACTTCTGAGACAATAGGAAGGACCTGCTCTTTTACATGCTTCCTTTGGACTTGCTGTGATTGTGAATGCTCTTGACGTTTGTTGCTGAAGGATAACTTGAACTAGCTACTACATCTAAATCAGCAGCAAATGTAGCACTGAATCAGTCTCTTGAACTACTGTGGAATCGGTCAGGACAAAGTGACAGCTCGACCTGCCCATGAACCCAAACAGCACACTAAGCTGGGTTTATTTATTTGCCCTTTGCTTTTGTTTATACTGTGTGGGGGAAACATCCTCATTGCTAATGCTCTAATCCAGCCTTTTGATCAACTGCAGCAAGCAGTTAAAGAAACACAGGCTCTGTGAGCAATCTGGCCCACACCAACAACAAGGGGGATGGCTTAGAGATTTTTCCAGACAAATCCATTGATGCCTGCTTAAATCCTTACCTCTAAGCCAAAATGTAAACATTAATCTAAACAAACCATGACCCTGGCATGGAACTCAAACCTAATAGTGACCTGTAGGTATCAAAACGTCCACCACAACACACCAGAAAAGACTGATGTTTAACATAACATGGCTGGTTCTTGACACCATTTGTCAGGTGAAAACAAAAGCTTGTTCACCTGTCACTGATCCATTTAAAAAGTGTCACTGGTTGGTGTGTGGCACTGAGGTTCTTGGTTCTGCCTTTCCCGTGCTTATCTAGGACCAGAGTCCTCACAGGTAGCAGTCGTGGTTCACTGATAATTCAGTGTTTTAAATGTATTTACTTGGTATGAGATTAAGCCTTTAATGTTCATGAGGCTATTTCCGAAGCTGTTTAGTTTACTGACATTGCCATAATGGAGCTGAATACAATAGGAGTAAAATGATGGGTTTAAAAAATTGATTAACTTGTCCTTTACTCATGACTGAAAAACTGACCAAAGTTGCAATTTGTTTCAAAACCTGAAAAACCCAAGTGGTTACATGTTTTAGGCCACCTAAATTAGGGATTGGTAAATTATTCTATTTGAGCTTGCACCATAAATCACAATATTATCTCTAATTATATTAGAAAGCTGATTTATTTATGCCTTCAGTAAAAGGAAAGCAGTCCAAACACAGAGAAACCTAATTTGGGTTGATGATGATTTATAACATATTTGAAAAGGAAATTAATTCAAAGTAGGCACTTGGCATTGGGAAAATTTAGTTTAGCTTTAAAAAAAAATAGCATACGGTGGAGGCCTGACCAGGTCAAGAAATATGGAATGTGTGGCCATGATCAACAGGAAACACCATGAAATAGCTTTTAACCCAAAAAATAGAGTTGTCAAGTCACAAATAATTTACAATTTATATAATTCATAATTTAAAGTACCTCTTCATAACAAATCTACATATAGCATCTGTCCATATAGCAGCATTGCACAACAGTCACTCAGGAATTTCAAATGAACTAATAAACTAAGACTCAGTTGTAGTACAATGAATTATAATTTATTTAAACAGCCACATGCTCAACAATGTCTCAAATAAAGTCAAAAGCCAAGTAAAAACAAAAACATGAGGTATGAAAGCATGAGGGAATTAAACAAATATGAATTAATAATACACAGTTCAGAGTAGCACCTGAGCTGCATTCATTCCAAGCAAGGGCTGTAAAGGGTTTGTAAAATGTGTTGGAACAAATATGAGAAAAAAATCTTTCTGATAACCAGAGCATATTCACAGAGCTTTGCTATCACAAAGATGACAACACAATGGGAAGAGTTCAGGCCCAATTCTTGCCCTTGATGAGTCTTACTTTGTCATGAATTCTAGCAGAACGTTACAGAACCTTTGTTAGCGAAGAAAAGAGTAAAGACATTAATATGCCACAAGGTTTAAAATGGGCTAATATGGAAGAAATCAACACATAGTCGCATTTAATTTTCCTTTGCCATAAATCATCCAGATTCTTGTTTTAACACAAACTATCTGAGGATCACCTCCTGGACTCTTTTCTTTTGGCCTAAACCTCTTTCACTTTACATGAAAAGCATGAAGGTTTGAAGGTTCTGATTTAGAACACTGACATTTAAATTCCCTTTGGTTCCAAATGTACTCTGACAAAAACCATATGTGGAACATCTTTCATTCAGAGAGAAAGCACTGCGAAATTTCACAACTGTCCACTAAATGTGGGGCTATGCGTAAGTACCTTTACAGCTAAAACACAACTCCCAAACAAATGTGGGACAAGCTGGTCATTACGGTGTCACACAGGGCAACAACTGAAGTGGAAATCACCCGTTGCTTACTGCAGTTTAAATCAGCAGTTAGCAGATGAAAACAATTCATGCTGGTCTACTGTGGGAACACCCTGGGTGTTCTTAAGGTCTGCAAAACATTCACTGTTGCATACGACATAAGGAAGGGTGTGTGTGTGTGTATGTGTGTGTGTGTGTGTGTGTGTGTGTGTGTGTGTGTGAGAGAGAGAGAGAGAGAGAGAGAGAGACTTTGTGTGTAATCTAACTCAGATCAGGTGTCCAAAGGGCCACACAACAAACTATACCCAAAGGCAGAGATACTAAGGTACACAGAGATGTGCACATAGTTAATCAGCATCCACCATGGTTTCTTTATGATACAGTCTGAATATTAAACAATCATGCTCAATTAGATTTACAAACAAACAGTTTATTCATGTTAAAAAAGTCATGTTCCGAGAATATAAAAGCTATGATTTAGTCCAAGGAATATGATGATGATATGCCATGGTATTAATTTTGCTGACATCTGATGAGTAAAACAGACAAAGGTAGTGTCACGCTTAAAAAATGACTTCCAAAAACTATGAATAAAATGGCTTTTATTTAATATTTCACATACTGTGGAGCACTAAAACTGATAAACAGGACTAAATACGCTCTTTATCAGAAGATCAGCGTTTTCTAATCCTGCTACTGGAGTCCCACTGTCTGGCATATTTTAGGCTTTTGCATCCAAAACACCTGATCCAACTAATCATTAACAACCCCTCACTGAGCTGAAGTGAGTGTGTTAAAGCAATGCACATGGTAGTTGAGCCTCCAGTTGAGCCTCCAGTACCAGGTTTGAGAAAATACTGCAGATATCCCTATTATGACACATTACAGTACTCTTAGAAAAGAGAGTACTGAGACATAATGAAACAATAAATATAGTCATATTACCCAGCCCTACCTGTAACGAAAAAAATTGTCATTTAGTTACACAAATTAAAAATTGTAATAACTTTTTGGCAGTCATGGAAGAAAAGTAGTTTAGCTAATTTAATTAGGTCCAAATTATGTCCTTTGAGAAAACACTTTTTATTTTAAAAAAACTGGAAGACCTTCTGAAAAAGTAATGGGGTCCTCTAAACAAAAAAAAAACACACCCATAAAAGTGGAAAATTGCTGGGTCAACAGTGGCCACAGATGCCCTGGCAGTTTCAAATGGGTTAGAGAAGGGCCAAAACCATGCTCAGCAGGAGAGATACCCCAGAGAGATGACCACACAGGGAGTGACCCTCCACCACTGCCTCGAGTCATTCAGCTCAGTGACCAGGCCATGGGTCAACCACCAGGGTTGCATCTCACCTGCTGAATGCGGGTGGGAGGGGGCAAAATCTCTGCCTGACTACTTATAAGCCTGGACAGGGTCAAGGGAGGCAAGTGGGGCGTGTGTACAAGGCCTCCAGCTGCTTCTAAGATCTCCATTAAGACAGAAGGCTCTCAGAAAGCAGGGGTTTAGAGGAGGTTAATCCTGTTCCAGAACTGTAGCACAAGTAGCAATAGCACACCAAAGGGAACATGGCTCTACAGCTTTCAGCTTCCTTCTTCTCAGGTCCTGTCAGTGTTAGTCCTGATAGATGAGACTGGACAAGCACAGAGATATGCCTCTGGCAATGATAGCATTTCCTATTTATTTTAGTGCTACATTATTTGAAGCAGGGAAATATGTATACACTTGGCTTCTGAAACTGTAATTAACACTAAAAGAGTGTAGCAAGTCCTTTAAAATCAAACAATAAATTAGCAAAAAGGAAATGCATGTTGAAAAAACAGTGGCATTATGGCATGGTCTTTAAGTGAACAAACAGGGGCTAATTTCAAGGGCCCTTTTATGAGAAGTTGCTCAGCCCAGGAGGATGTGAAATGGCTCTTGTTATTTTCAAAAAAAGCACAACATTTACTTTACCTATTATTGAAAGGACTGCTGGAGAATAACCTCCATCTGAAAGCAATTAGAACAGCTCAAATACTTGGTGTGAGAAATATAGCCTTCACAGAGAAAGCTCTACCTTTTTCAGGCACTTTTAACCTTAGTCCCCCGGGGCAAGCGCTGGAGAAGGCAGCCAAAGACGTCTGGCTTAGGCAATTACTATTAACGAGCAAGCCATGTTTACTGGCTTATTAGAGAGCAATTAGTGCTGCATATCATTTCATCAACTCCATTTAGGTTAACCCAGCATGGCCTGCATGATCCTTTATTCTCCTGATTTAAAACCATATGTCAAATCGAAGAAGAGGCTTGCTGAGTCGCAATAGTTGATATGGCATGTGTCATTTAAGAGAAATCAAGGTGCAATGACCAAGCAAAACATTCTAAAATGCAGAGGGGAAAAGAGGAGTTTTCCCTCCACAGAAAGTCTGTTCATTCACTTTCCAATTTAGACAAGGCGTAAGTCTGGAAAAACACCTTTTGGTGGTGTACTGGGGTGGAGACTTGTATTTCGTACAGCCAACCTTGCGCATTTAATTGTTATTACTTTCAGGGACATGCACTTACACATAAAAGCAACCATATTTCACATAGACACTGAATACTATTCAGGTTATGTATAATGGAAAGGGACCTTAATGAGGATCTGTACAGTGTCCCCTAGAAATGCATAGGATTGAAGGAAAATAAACTATTAAATGCACTCATCTAATCTATAAACTAGATGCTGGATGTCAAGCTGCAATAAAAGTAATCTAGGGCCAATACTGCACCAGTTCAAATTGTATTAAACCTAAGCCTTGACCTGTGGAACAGCAGGTCTCTAAGCAAGCTTTGACAAGCTGCAATGAATACACTCTTCTCTTGCTGTAATGGGTGTACAGTAGCCCTCCGTCATGAGTTGCTTAGTGCATATACATGACATATGCTTCATATAAAGGCACTGACCTTTTGCCTTGTGCTTATAAATGAGAGAAAATGAATTTCAACTGTACTGAGCTGGGTAGCAAGGTTGCATGGTAGATGATATGGGCATATAACATCGCAAAGGATATAGAAATCAATGTGCAAAGTTTTCTTACCTGAGAACATCTCCTATGATTTTCACACCAGCCTAGAACATCATCACTCTGTGAAAGGAGAAGTACAGTTTACAACAAATTAGCAGTTTTAATATTCAAAAAACCAACAAAGATTTTCACTGCAAGCCTACAGTTGTTGACTTTTGCTATATGTGTTGTGCTGCCTATATAGTCCTTATGTCATCTGTGGTATTTGTAGGGTAAAACCAGAACTGTTTCCAGCCTGGGGAAGTACGTCGGGAAAGGATGAATCAGTTCAGAAGTAAACATAGGATTTTTTACCACACACCGCGACTTCTAGCGTACGACAACACCTAACCACACAGACTTCTGGAAAAAAGGCAGTCAGGAATTAAACATGACTAATGAAGCTAATGATAGTGAAATGTGTCTGCGTTTTGACTCAAGCTGGGGCATCATGGACAATCTGGAACAGGCTTAGCCACAGACATAAAGTAAAATTGTAATAGGCTCACTAAAATAACGAAAAACACAAGTAGCTTTAGCCATAAACAGAAATCTCAAACAAATCACAGAGCACAAGCACAGAGACGGCCCATCTATGCAGTGTTAATTATCTCTCTTTAAACACTCCCTTTGGGTAACCAATATTTATCCTCTGCAAACTAGACTCACGCCACTTATGAGCTCCCACACTGCCTTTGTGAGGTCTTAATAAGCTCTTAAGGAGAAAAGAAAGCCCATTGTGTTTGAGGGGCTGTCCTGGAGTATAAAAAAGTGATCTCCAAAGGAATGCCGTGGCGTAACATCATCCCAAGAGATTACATCACCCCTTTAAATCCTTCCTGATGAGCTTTCCAGATGAAAAGCTTCAACCCATACCCAAGAAGTAAGCCACTGTTCAAAAACAGTAACAGGTTCATATGGCAAACAGGTGAAAAATAAATCACTTTCAGTCTAGATGCATTAATTTAAAAGAAAAAAGGAGATTAAACCGAAGTTACACCCTTGGGTTAACCCTTTTCTAGAATTAAGCTGTTTCTCTTTAGAAAGAGCACTAATCCTTAGGGCTGAACTGGAAAAAGGCTTTTTTTGGAATGGGGCCTTGCAACTGTATACTTCAAAATGCATTTTTGTTTGCAGTTATTTCTCATTTGAAACATTAATAACTATGTATATAGATGTACAACAGAGAATGTTTCAAAGCAGTATTACAGTTTGTAGCACACTGAATACACACAGTACCTGGTACATTGTACAAAAAAACACTACACAGTAAACCGTAATAAACAGCATAGCCTCTACATGACCTCTAACATTCCATATGGCCAGTTGCAAGCTTTAGGAGCATTGCATCTTAAAGTCCAAACATGCATGTTTTTGTGTCGTTTCTTTCTACTCAGTTTATTGGACTATTTCACACAGAATAGAATAATTCATGGGAATTTATTTTGGGCTATTTGGTTTATATACATGACAAACCCCCAGAGAACTGAGAGGGCAGCCATCAGACAGATACCATCTAAATGAGAGAGTGAGAGAGAGAGAGAGTGCGAGAGAGAGAGAGAGAGAGAGAGAAAGAGAGAGAGCCCAGAGACAGAAAACAGAGACTAAAAAGCACAAATAAGTAAAAAAGAAACTTAGAAAGAAAAAGAGAATTGGAGAGGCAAAAACAGTGTGAGAGAGAGAAAAGAAACAGACAGAGAAGGACAGGAAGAGTATGAGAGAGACATACAGGAAGTGCAGAATTATTAGGCAAATGAGTATTTTGTCCAAATTATCCTCTTTAAGCATGTTGTCTTACTCCAAGCTGTATAGGCTCGAAAGCCTACTACCAATTAAGCATATTAGGTGATGTGCATCTCTG
>JBBPDA010000039.1:19529655-19541789 GCA_037974385.1 Arnoldichthys spilopterus
ACTGACTGTAGAGCCATAGCATAAGCGGGTTACAGTCAGTTCTAGATAAGTCACTGACTGTAGAGCCATAGCATAAGCGGGTTACAGTCAGTTCTATAGACGTTTTTGACTGAAGAGCTGTAATTTGGTCAGATTTCAGTCGGTTCTAGATATTTTGCTTATTGCAGATGTTCGTGTAAGCAGGTTTCAGTCGGCTGTTGATATATTACTGGCTCAAGAGTCACAGTGGAAGCACATTCCAGTCGGTTCTAGATATGCCACTGACTGCAGACCCAGAGTGGAAGCTCCTGTAGAGCGATAGTGGAAGCAGGTTTCAGTCGGTTCTAGACCAGATGTTTTGGACCGTGAGTGGTCAGCACTAGCCATCTGCTGTAGCGAGCGGGCGTGTGGGGATGGTGTCTGGGGCCTTGGTCAGCAGCTGGACGAGGTGTGTGAGGTGTGGGCGGAGGAACCGGGCGGGTCTGTGTGGGTGGCGCATTATTTCCCCTTGAGAGAAATGGAAATAACAGCATCACGTCCAAGTGGCCACATGCCACAGAACTCGCTCACACACATTCCACACCAGCTTCGCATGTTTGGATGCATGATGCACAACAAAATTCCTTCCCTTCCCATTCGGAATAGCGCCCAGGATTGTCCGGGAGCGTGTGGGCGTCGTTAGCTTTGCTCGAAAAAGAATTTACTGAGGAAGGAACGAGGAGAAGCTCAGCTCTCGGGGCCGACAGGAGAACGAAGCTCCGCGGCGGCTGATGTCGTTGACCCTGGAGTCGAAGTGATTCCTGCGGAGATTTGTCATTTTTATCCAGTATGAATCTGCAGTGTGTGTAGTTTTTACAGTCTGGCATGAAAGGAGTGTGGTGTAGATGGTCTGTGATTGGCTGAACCTGAAGTTTCCATGGTACCAGTAGTTTTGATGCAGTCAACCTCATGCCAGTGGAAAAAATTCCAGACCGTCAGCGGGAAACTTCGGAAAAACAAACAGATCTGCACATCAACGTTTTTTACCAGTTTGTCGATGACGTGTTATGGGGTCAGAGCAAACAAACACCAACACCAATGACTGAACACCAACAAACACCAACGAATAACCACAAACAAATGTAAAACAAAAACACCAACGAATAAACACCAACAAACACCAACAAATATAAAACAAACACCAATGAATAAACACCAAAAAACACCAATGAATATAAAATGAATAAACACCTACAAACAACAACACCAGCAAACACACACAAACACCAACAAACTACACCAACATACACAAACACCAACAAACTACACCAACAAACTACACCAACAAACTACATTACATGAACACCAACAAATACAAATACCAACAAGCACCAACAAACTACACCAACATACACAAACACCAACAAACTACACCAACATACACAAACACCAACAAACTACACCAACATACACAAACACTAAACACAAATATCAACACCAAACAAACACAAACACCAAACAACAACAAACACCAATGAATAAACCAACTCAAACAGCAACAAGGCCCAGAAGACGGATTTTGTACTTTACCTATGAGCACATGTTCTCTCCCCCACTCGTCCTGTTCTGGAATTTTCTAACTCACTCATCCGTTTCTAGAATGGTCCCTCCTCAAGCACCCGGTTCTAGAATTTTCTTACCCAGTCACACGGTTCTAGAATGTTCTCATTCATTCTGTATTGCAGAACGTTCTGACCGATTCACTGCGTTCTAGAACGTTCTGACCGACGCCATGTTCTACAACATTCTAACTCATTCGCAGCTTGAGAAAACCATTATTCATTGGCAGTGTTCTAGAATATTCTGACCCATTCACACGGTTCTAGAATGTTCTCCTACACTTTCACTGTTTCCCCCCAGAAATGTATAAGAACGTGGGTGTGTGTTGGACTGGTGCACTCGGTTGGTCCAACAGTGTCCAGACCCCTGTTCTGAGTGAGCTTCCCCCTATTGCGGATGCAGATGTTCACACAGCTTGTATCTCCGTTGTAAAGCACTGACCAACAGAAGGAGCTGCGTACGAGCCTGAGGTCACGGTGCCCACGGCCTAGAGGTGTGTCACTGCCCCTCAGCACTGGGCAGCTCTCTCGAGCGAGGGAGCCGCTTTGGGACGAGCTGGAGTGGAGCTCCATGATCCAGGACGTCATCAGATACCAGCACCTGGTCCCAGCAATGCTGCTGGGGTGCAATCAAATCCTCACAGCAATGTTCCAGAGTTCCCAGAAGAGCAGAGGCTGTTAGAAGGTGTCTACAGACTTTTGGACAGATAAGGCTAATCCGGCAGAGCGGCGTCTGGCCTGGTCTGTCTGTCGCTGCAGCCCCGGGTGTGATGGTCCCGTGGGTTCGGCCTTAATTACAGCGTCTCAGGCAAACGGACGTGGCCAAAAGTGACACGAGGATAAATAATGTAGGAGAGGGGAGCGGTGCCGGCGCTTCTCAGGGGAACGGCTGTGTGTCGGCCTCGCTCAGCTTCAGCGGATTAATGAGGCCTTCACATCACCTTTATTACCGGTTCTAGCGCCGGAATAATCAGAGCACGGCGGGGAACACGCTCTCCCACCTCAAAGAACCTGCTGATCGGCAGCTAATGCAGACTACACACACACACACACAGTTTCAGTACAACCCCGAAATCTTCCCACATCCCCGACAAAGCCCCTCCAATTACACACCCATCAGCCATAACATTAAGACCACCTGAGTAGGAAACAGCTCTGACTGTGCTGCACTGCGTTCTCGCCCCTTTCTCTCACTTCCTACACCACAGCAGCGTTTCTGACTAGGCCTCACTCCCCACGTGCATCAGTGAGCCTTGGGCGCCCATGACCCCGTCTCCCTCACTTTTGGTAGGTAGTGACTACTGCACACCTGGAACACTCCACGAGACACGAGAAGGTCACAGTGAGGCCTTTTTCAAAGTGGCTCAGATCCTTACACTCCTGCTTCCAGCACATCGACTTCAAGAACTGACTGTTCGCTTGGTGCCTTATATAGCCCACAAGCCGACAGCCCTGAGGCTTTTTTTATATTCTCTACTGTATTCGGTCTTAAGGCGTCTGTAGGTTTACGCCACATCGGATCGTGTTCGTACAGTGACAATAAAGCAAGTGTGTTACATCTTAAATACATCAGTGTGAAAACATTAATACAGTCACATATTAAAATACATCACACATAACGTCCCATTAATACACTCTGCTGTTACGTGTCCAAATACGGATAAATTAAAACTATTGTCTTTAATTCTACATATTAATCTAAATATATTTTTTAAAATATTTGACGATATGAAAGCAGCAGTTATTTGAATATTAGGAATACATGTAAAATATATTGGTGTACGGGCAAAATATTACTCAGTGTTTTCTGATGTAGTTGATATAGATAATAGATTGTATATGAAAATATTTTTCAGAAAACACATTAAATATATTTTATAAAATATAAAAAAATGTGTATAATATATAAATAAATTATTTATATTTATTTAAAAAAAATAAAATGTGTGTATATATATATATATATATATATATTTTTTTTTAAAATACAATTTTAATTTAAAAAAATATTTTTTTGTATGGGACTTAAAATTCAAAGAATCTTTTTTTGTTCTGTGTTGAAGCCATTTCTGCCAAGAGTGTTTTTCACAGTCTTCCATTCCACTCCTGTGCGTCTGAGCAGCTTTAGTACATTTAACCGTCTCTGCAGACAGAAAACCGTCCCCTGCTCGTTTGTACGGTTTGTTTTCCACTGGTCTCCATAGGAAGCGCTCACACACTCGTACCAGGCTACAGCTATAAAGACGGAGATTAAAGCTGTTGCCAGAGACGCAGCACATAAAAACACACATTTACTTTTACGACCTTGGCACCGGAGGCGAAATCGCTCCTGCTCTGGACGTATCTGTGTGTGAGGCTGCGGCAGAGTGGTGTAATCACAGCGTGTGTCCAGTAAGACTGAAACGGCTCGTTCTGCAGCATGTTATCAGTCCATAATCACCCTGGGTGTTAACACACGCCGGGATGAAGCAGGGCTTTGTGTCTCACAACAGGGCCTCACTGTTTCAGGAGCGAAGGCCAATGGAGTTTCACCTAGACAATCATGACGGGGTGGGAAAGACGACAGTAAGGTGTGGGCCTTGCTCACCAATGACTCACTGGCCAATTTATTAGAAACACCTTGCACCTTTGGGCTGTAAAAAAGGTTTTAGGGCCAGCAGACAGCCAGGGAGGCACACACACTAAAAATAGCCATTGTGGAATGAACACACACTCACACACACACTCACACATGGCAAAGCATGAGTAGTGTTCTAGGTGTGCAGTAGTTGAGAAAAGTGATCCAAGGAAGCACAACCGGTGAATCGGCGACAGCGTCATGGGCAGCCGAGGCTCGCTGCTGCACGTGGGGATGCTGACGCTGACTCTGATAGAAAGGGGTCAGAACACACAGTGCAGCACAGTCAGAGCTGCTCCAGCAGCAGGAGGGACTCACTCAGCGTTAGGCAGGTGGTCCTAATGTTATGGCTGATCGGTGTGTATATGCATGTGTATAGACACACATTCAGAAGTTTGTCTCTGTGAAAAGTTGAGTGAGTAGAAGACGCTATAAAGTTAAAGACGCAAATTTTAAACCTTCTCAAACAAAACCAGCGTCCGATTCGCTTACTCGAGACAAGCACCACACAGAAGTTCGGGCGGTTTGCATGGTCAGGACTGAGTGACCCCTCCCCCCTTGGTATCACGATCACACAAAATCGTGACGCGTTCCTTATGTTTGGCCAGTGGCGGCCTAGTGGTTAGGCCCTTGTGAACTGAAGGTCGCAGGTTCGAGTCCCTGGGCACCACTGAGGTTCCCTTGAGTAAGGTACCGTCCCACTACACTGCTCCACGTGTGCACGTGCGACGGGTTAAATGCATTTGGTCATTTTTCTGGGCAGTGGAGGCCTGATGGTGAGGACATTGCCCTTGTAAACAGATGGTCGCAGGTTCCAGTCCCGACTCAGGTAACACTGACCCCAGGCGTTTCCCATAGCAGCACGATGCTCCACGTGTCTGTGTGTGGCGTCGGTAAAACGAGGTCACGAGTTGGTTGTGGTGCACTTTGAGCGTGTTGTTGGCTTTCACACGTCCCCAAGGCTTCGAGTTGGCCAAGCTATAAACAATGAAACTGGAGAAAAATAAGCAGACGTCGGGGCCACACATGCACACACACCTCAATATTACATGAGCTGAGACCAGAACAGACAAGAAACCAGAGGCCACAGGTAAAATACACCATTTATATATTTTATTACTAAAACGTAGAGGTCTCTAAGGCGGCTCTGTGTTCACAGGTATTAGAACTATTTTTTTGTGAGTAAAATATAATGGTAGAAAAATCATGGTGGTTCTCAGTGCTACAAACTTCATTAAAAGATCTGTAAATACAAGCACACACACACACACACACACAACACAGAGGAAAACACACACGAATGACATTCAGGTCCCCTTCAAGTTTGCTACTAAAAGTGACTAGTGTAATTGGCAATGCACAAAAAAAATCATTTCTGATATTTACATCACAGGAGAAAAGGTGCTGCCTTCGCTGACCACAGGAGGGAGACAAAAACAACCCCTACACATCTAAATCCGCTTCTTCACCTCGGAATTAGTCCAGCCATTCACTCATAACAGCACGACCGGGCCAGGGAGGATGGTTTAAGACACCAGCACAGGCTGAAGTGGTCATAGGGAGCGGGAGGGTGAGAGAGAGAGAGAGCGAGAAAGAGCGAGAGACAGAGATTAAGACATCTGATCAGCTGGAGATTCCCCAAATCAGGAAGATCCCCGTAAAGCTCAGTGACAGCGGGAGTTTGCAGGGAAAGACATGTACACTTTTGTCAAGCGGTTGAGACGTGTCTGACGTTTCCTGCTTTAGTTTTAGCTCTGAAGCTACGAGGCTAATGTAGCTAACATGCACTACCCAGCTAGTTAGCATGGTGCTAACTGCAGTTCGGTACTAAGACTCGCTTGTGTGGTTTCTGACGCGACTCAGACCAAAATACTGGTTCACGTTTCTTCTCTGGCCGCTTCTACTGGTAGAGGTTTCGCTCCAGCTGCAGTAGGTTGGTTCTGGGAAGGTTAGCAGCCGCTGTTAGCAGTACGGGTTGTTCAAGGCATTATTTTGTGCACAGATAGCGGCTGGGCAGTGCTACGGACGTGCAGGTCACTGCTACTGAAGCCCGGGGCGGCCATCTTGGATTTTGAGGTCAGGGTTGGTGTGGTTTTCCAGACTTTTTGAGGCAGAAGTTCACTTTTATGGGGCATTCAGCTACAACTTCCATCTGGGAGGTCCAGTTTTACAATGGGACGCACCATTAGTCCATGTTCATAGATACCAGTGAGTCGTACAGTCTCAGAAACCACATAAGCGAGTCCATTAGCAATGACGACCCAATTTGAGGTCAGTGTGTGCTCATTTATGAACATTTAACTGCTTCCATTACTCGACCGGCTACGTCTGCAGCGAGGAAAAGGTGTAAATGTGAATTCGGACAAATTATCTTCGAGCCCAAAGTGTGGAGCTTCAACAGACACGTCCATGCCCTCTTTTACGACTGCGCGAGGTTTGGCGTAGGGTGTACCTGGCTAACTGAGACGGGGGTTCTGGCTGGGGAAACGCCCTGACAGGATTCCACAGCTGAGTGGGGTGTATGGAGTGCTTCATGAGGTAAAGTGCACGGTCCCTCTGCAGAGCCACACGGGAATATACAGCATTTTACCCACAAAACGGACACAGGCTTGAGTTGGACATGTCTCAGTGGTCACTGGCGTTGGAATGGAGAGCTAGAGCAGCTCCGGCTACAGGCTCACAATGTCTCTTTGGTCGCCTTACAATAAACAGCACATTGTGTCTTCGTTTTCGGATTACAACGCGCCAACAGCGCCGCATCGTCGAGGGTTTGCCATGCGAGTCGGACTAGAAAAGTTTCTTCTCTTGAGTGGGGGCGAGAAAAAGTGAAAGTACTCAGAACGAGCGCAGTAACCGTCCCTTATTCCAGTGGACATCATAGCTCAATATCTACATCTGCTCCAAGTTCATATATGTACAGTATATACATACTAAGATCATACAGAGTGTCTACACAGAGACACACACACACACAACAGTAGTTCACATAGCAAATTTAGATCTATACATGTCTGTTAAAACCAAAAAAAGAGGAAAAATAAAACCGCAGTCTACAGGAAGTGTGGTGGAGTAATTTTACACCAGCAGTCCAGACTTCACTCTCAGCCTGGAGCGCATCACGGTCACCCTCACGTCTCCAGAATTTGTTATAGTACATATATCACAGATAATTCTGTTTGTAATATAAGTTAACGCACTGAGATTTCGTTAAAAAATGGAATTACACCAATTCGATGGTAGAAAGAAGGTCGTTTAGAGGGGGTTTGCTGTGAAACGGTCCATTCTGAAGTGTAAAACCGTTCACAGTGATGGTGAATGGAACCAGACGTCTGGCTCCTCTAAGACCCCTCTGAAAGTGTTGAGAAGGCGAAATAGTCCCAAAGATTTTTAGTTCAGATTCACTATTTTTACCATCAACAACATCCATAGAAACCATCAAACGACACATGAAGCGTCACTGGGGGCGTAGAGGAGATAAAATGGCTTTGTTTGTATTAGAGACGTCTGGTTCCATTCACCACCACTGTAAAGAGTCGGTTTCTCCGCGATGAAGCACCAACACCAGTCTGAACGATGTTCTCAGCAAGTGAATTGTGTAACAACAACAAAAATCAGCAGAATTCCCCCAAGACCATTTCTGTGGGTCCATTCATTTAATGTAAAGGGCAACTGACGGAGGGACAAACGCACACAAATGTATTGAAATGTATGTGGATGTAGGAGATGCAGCTTGACGCCCTAATGAGACTCTATTAAAAAACACATTTTCCTTCATGTGGATCAATTCAGGGCCTTTGACCCCTCAGCAGCCACGATGCCGTGTTTTAGTGGCTACGTCACCGAAAGGGAAACGAATGAAATTCGTGGATAAAGTCAAACCGATGTGCCACATTTGTTCCATCAGTAAACTCAACTGATAAAGAAAAGCAGCTGAAATCTGATGCACCACTTGAAATGTGAAATTTTAGGCTCTGAGAACGATTTCGGCCCAGTTACAGTTTACACAGCGTTCGAGGACAACTGTGCACGCACCATGATGATAAACCGGCCCAACGCTGGCCCCAGTTCTCCTTGCCCCTTGATCAGACCAGAGCTTCATTTCCATAATCATCGAACCTTAGACGACGCTGCTGCGTAATGAATGACCCGTCCAATTAAAAACGCTTCCTTAGTTTTTCTTTTCATCCTTTTTGAAAATAATAGTTTTGTAGCATCGTTAATATTGACGGGAAAACGAAATCGGATTGACCGACTTGACGAAACGCGTCAATACTCTGCAGTAAAATCCCCTCGGTGTTGATGCACATGACATACATCCTGAACTGACGATTTTAAACGTCTTCACTCTGATTCTGAGCAGAAGCTGTTTTACCATCTCGGTCCCTATTTACACTCAGCGTTTACGTGCGTCTTGGGTGGTCGGATCACAAGTGGACCAAGTGCGTCAGTTCGCTCGTGGAGTGACCGCTTGTAATTGGATCTCACTGCAAATAAACAGACATCACTTCCAGCCGCGACCTGTTGGGTCCTGTGTGCTGGGAAACCCAAAGAAATGCGATGCCAGCAGTGTGTGAATGAGTACCGCCTTCGTGGAGGACGTCAGTGGTTCTTCAGTGTGGCCCAGGACACGTTTGCGTACATAGTTAAAGAACGTGGCCATATGCAGCCAGCGCCTGGTCTGACCCGACGTTTCCTCGCGCTAGTGCTGTCCACTTGTGATCGGATCACCCAAGCAGCAGGTTGAGGCCGGGGGTAGAGAGGAAGTGTGGCCACCAGTACAGCACAACGTTTATTTTACTCTCCATCTGGTCACGAGAACGTGGCAGGGCCGTGTTTTCTTCAGGATCTGCTCGTTAAGACACACAAAACGGTTCCGCGGTGCAGGAATCTCCTCGCACGCTGCACACACTGGACCAAGCCCAACCACCTGAAAAGACGGCGGCGGTGAAAATGAAAGGAAATGTGTCCGGTTCGGCTGCGACCCTGATGCTCTACGTGGGACCAATTCAGCGCTACTACATTAGCAAAGCATCTCAGTGCAAGTGAAGTGCTGACCACACCCTCCATCCATCTGACCGCATGTGTAAGAATCCTGGGGGCGGACGTCCGCCTGCGAGGTCTCACCTAAAGCGCATCAAAACATGTCTGAACAGCTTGGACTTTCTTTTTTGGCACAAGGAACATTTTGTTATGCCCCTAAAGCTGAAACATTCGCTTACTGCTCGAATCCTCGGCCGCTTCAAATCCAATGGCTTGGTGAAAAAAAAAAAAGTTAACGGAAAATAACGCGTTGCTGAGCCAAGCGAATCAAGGGGGCGGTGCCTTTCAGTGCGCCAGGGTTAGGCTTATAGGAATAAAGGGGTGGGGGAGGGGGAGGGGGTGTTAAAGGTCAATTCTGATTTCTTTGCAGCCAGTTTAACCAACACGTGATTTTTTTTGACGCCCGTGATTAGCGCCTTATGTTTACTGACGAGCTTTCCCGGCTACAGGTGTGTGAGTCCACCTGGCTCTCCAATTAAAAACGATTGGTCATAAATTTGCTAAAAAGAAAGGGAACATTTTACCGTAGGGAGGTATAGCATAGATGTTCACCCACAAACACTGGTCACTGGTCGTGACACGGACTAAAGTGACATAACCCCTGCTGGTTAAAAAGAGCCTTTAAAAAGGTTTGTGTAGGTTTGTGTGTATTATTATGGGGGCGGGGCTAATGGATTATCAGCAGCTGCTTGAAATGTTTCTATAAGGATCAGTCGTGTTCGTGCATCAAACGAAGGTGAAAATGCAGCGCGTTTCACTAAAACTGGGCCTCAGTGTGAGGAACAAGTGTCAAAGAGCTGCACAGCTGCACACCGAGCGCTTCGGAGGCAGGCAGAAACGCTGGGGAGGCCTGTGCGTCTCCGAGAGCGCTGCACAGAATCCTTCACTCGGTTTTTTTTTACGAGAAACTCCCTGCCCGACCGGAACGTCTGGAGCACGATGGACCGTTTGCTACGAGGATGAGCCATACGCCGCCCCTGTGCCCAGCGGGGACCCAGAGAAGAGCAAAGTCACATGTGAAAGTCCAGTGGAGTGCCAAGGTGACCGTTCACGTCGACGTCGCTCCGAGCTGCTTCGCCTGTCGGGTCTTTGGATCGTCTCGCTGAGCGGGGAATTTCTCCTCGGAGGCGGTTTTTTCCTGCTCTTCGCCCGTTTCTTACATTTAAAAACGTTGTTGGCAACAGTAATTTAAAAAAAAAAAAAAAAGATCAGACCAGTGGTCCTCGGAGACCCCCCCCCGGTCCTCGGAGACCCCCCCGCTCAGACAGCCCAGCTCACCTCACTACACATGGGTATACTAGAAAACACGTGGCCTGTCTGGGAGGGTGGGGTGGGGGTGGGGGAGTCCCTGAGGACCGGTTTGAGAACCACTGGATGTCACGATCCTGAAATGGAAGTAAGACTCGTTTAAAAAAAAAAAAAAAACTCTTTTCTTTTCTCCAGGGAACCGAAGGAAGCCGTACTCGTCTGCCTTTTTTTTTTTTTTTTTTTTGCAAACCTTCCTGCATGTTTGCTCCAGGCAGTGTTTTCCCAGCATGCACTGCGGCGCTCAGAAAAAGATGACGTCCTCCTTGGTGGTGTCGTCGGGGACGGTGTACGGCGGGGTCGGATTCTGGCTCTGTGGTCGCAGCAGGCTGACCGTCTGGCTGGACGACGGCTCAGTGGGGCAGCTGTCTGCCAAGCTGGGGGGATCTGAGGGGCATGAGAATAGAGGTGGGTCTGAATAATACGAAAATATGCCCGACATCAATTTAAAGGGGCCTGAGAATTTACATAATGACTAATGATGATAATAATAAAAACAAAAAATAATAAAAAATAATAATGATGACAACAATAAAAATTATAAAAAAGAAAAATAATAAAAATAAATAAATAAATAAATAATTAGATAATAATAATAATAATTTAAAAAAATAATAATACCCGCTCATCTGGTTTAAGAATGAATTTGTTTGATTAAACTCCAGTAGTTTAATCGTGCTTTACTGACTGATTGGACTGGCAGTTCTCAAATCCCACAACTCTTAAACAGCAGAACCTTGGTGTGCGTTAGTCTGCGAACCCCATATACTGCACCAGTATGTACTTTATACAGAACACTGCATACTTCATGCCACCATGAAGGACTGTGCCAATCCCCTGAACCCTGCAATCACTGCCTAGCAACCCCTGCAAGACCCTTACCAGCTCTTGGGCAGGAGCATATCATGGACACAGCACTGACCTGGCATCTGGTCATCTTTGGCGTACTGGAGAACTTCATGGCCACGTATTGCACACAACTTACCACTTTTGGGCCGATGTGATTTCAGGAGAACTGTGGCTTTAGTGGGGATTTGGGGGTGTTTACACTGCAGCCCTGGGACACGCCGTGACTGAACCCTTCACTCAAACGTTTACACAACGAGACAGCGCTGCGTGATCGCAGGCCGGGGCTGTGTACGTGGGCGTGTGCGCTACCTGTGAGCAGAGAATGTGAAGGCTGAAGCTGCTGGTGGGGGCTGACGGAGCGACGGGCCTTCAGCGTGTTCTCGCCGTCTCTGGCTGAGAGCTTCAAAGGAAGCATCTGCTTCATGTCCACGGACGCTGCCAAAACAAAACGCAGCACAGGTCAAAATTACACACACAAGCAAGGCGGCAGACGCTGCTACTGCTGCATTTTTAATAGGGAACACCGCACTGAGGATAGCGCAAGTTAGCAACATGCTAATTCGTGGGCTGTACACTCGTTACACAGTTCTACTCAGTCCTGTAAGGTTTAAATGCCTCAAAGCCTTAGAACTGGAATAACGGGAATTATGTGGATTTTCGAGTGAGTGAGTGTGTGTCAGAGCTGAAGATCTTTGCCTGAACCCAGCGGGGCCCGACAGGTGATGTGTTTCGATTAGCGCAAGAAA
>JBBPDA010000039.1:19583024-19599747 GCA_037974385.1 Arnoldichthys spilopterus
GGGTCAGAACACACAGTGCAGCACAGTCAGAGCTGCTCCAGCAGCAGGAGGGACACACTCAGTGTGAGGCAGGTGGTGTTAATGTTATGGCTGATTGGTGTATGTGGTGCTATGACCAGTCGTTAAAAAGAAACGACAGAGAAAGAGAGAGACTCCGCAGCAAGTACAAACTGTATTGTAAGAAAATAATTAGTCCAATCTGTCCATTAAATGCAAAACAGAATAATTTGTGACATGAGAATACAAAATTTTGGGCAAAAAAAGCAAGTACGGTCCTAGTCGTGTAAAACAATTAGCATCATTCATTCATTCGATCATTCAACACCATCATCACAGTTCCTCACAGGAAAACACACTCCAGCAGGTTTAACACGCATCAGTAAACACAAGTGGGATTCGCCGACGCACTGCAGCCATCCGACAACTCTTCTTGGGGATGCTCGCCGATCCGGAGCGTCCCACTGTCCACTGCGAGAGGAAGCGAAGCTGGCGGAGGACGCGTAGGTAGATTGGGGAGAGCGGGAATGCTGGAGTACAGTTCTGGGGTCATAAATGTATGGCAAACGTTTCTCATCTCGTGAGAGAGAAAAGTGGCTCGTGCTGTTTTCTTTCGCTCCCCGTTGAGGCTAAAATGGTCCGTTAGGCATTAAAGAGTAAATCCAGAGGGGCCGAGACGTCCACAGCCCGCTCCGCACTGCGTGAACCGCCACTGCGGGACACAAGAAGAGTTTTTTTCCCACATTCCCATATGTCCGTGTCCCATTCAGACACCGAGAAGAGGAGCAGCTCCTACAGTACGAACATGCATTAGTGCAGCGAAGGCACACGCACTGCTGCGTCCACCTCGTAGGAGATGACAAAGACGGAAAAAGGTGCAACATCCTGCCAACGTTCATGTGGAAAAGACAAAAAAAAAAAAAAAAAAAAAAAAAAAAAGCATAAAACACGTGTTCATGATTTTGCCCAAACGGGGGCGCTAAAAAAAAAGAAAAGAAAAAAAGAAGAAAGAGTCTCTAAAAAATCCCACACATTAATACAGTTAAAGGAAAAAAGTGCTTGGTGAGACGTCGTCCGTCCTGACGACGGCAAGATCGACGGGAAACAGACCGAGGGCGGGTTTAAACGAGCGGAATCCCACGATGCCTTGGGTCCAGCTTAGAGTCGGGGCACACAGACCCAACGAATCAGGTCGTCTTTACCAGAGGGCGACCGTTCTGGGTCTCGGGCATGTTCTCCGCATGGACACGGGTCTGTTTGGCTTTTCTCTAGAGGAGTGTAAACTGCCACCAGAGGGCGCTGCACATGCGCAGAAGTTTAAACTGTTTTACTTTCATTTCTTCCAGCATTTTAAACTCGGCGCCTACACCGAGTGAAAACGCGCTGCAGCTGTAGAATCAGGTTTTGTTCGTTTCCACGTTTTCTCCTCAATTTGGTCGTCCACAGTTGCACCCGCGAGAGCTCGGATTAGGGCTAGCACCAGCACTGGGAGGGCGAAGGTGTGCGAGTCACGTGACGCTCCCAACGTATCCTTCCGCCTAAGGCAGAATCATGAGCTAAACACGCTTGGAGGAGAGTGCTAACCGTCAGTTCTGCTACATCAGTCTACCAGTGACCGCGCTGGTTAGCGTCAGCGCTAAATGAAGGGGGTTCCACGTCGCCAGCCAGAGAAAACGGGAGAACTGTGGCGGCGGCAACACTCGGGGTCGAACGCAAAACCCTAAAGTGAGGTATTAACAGCGCAGTCGTGTGCTAGAGTCTCTCGTTAAGCTGTATGGATTTTTGCCAGTACATGAGTGGGCGGAGCCTGGATCAGACACCGTGTTGGGTCATTAGAGCAAGGGTGAGGAACTTGGGCGTCCAGCACAGTTTGCTGATTCAGCAAACTGGATTCAGCAGTTATTGAGTAGATGCAACAGCACCAAACTGAAAGTCAGCACCTGTCAATCAAATACCGCTTTCAAATTGAGCGATATCCGGGTCCGAGAAGCGTCTGGGCGACTTGAGGAGCTCCTGCCTGTCGGAGGGAGGGGAGCCTGAATCAGGAGGAAAACTGAGCTCAGCCCCTGGGGCGATGAACAGCGACTGGATGCTGTCCTTGCGGCGGCCGGGCTGCTGCCGTCTCTGCACGAGCGTCATGGACTGGGCCTTGCGGGGCGGGAGGGACTGGACGGCCGGGTGGGTCAGCACGCCCGGCGGCAGCCGGACCGTACGGGGGATGATGGGAAGACGGCGATGAAGCAGGTCCCTGGAGGTGGAGAGAGCAGGCAGAGAGGAGCTGGAGAGAAAGGAGTTCGCAGACGGAGGAGGGGAAGCTGGCGTGAGAGTTCTCGGCCCTGCTGCTGCTTTACCTGGAGGGAGGGAGGGAAAATGAGTGAGGGGACTCAAAACATGCAAAAAAAACAAGACAAAAGCCCCGACGGAATCATGCAGAACGTCCTGCTCAGCAAGGAACCTCTGGTTTAGTGGTTCTCCACCCCCAACTAAGTGGTTCTCTCATGCAGCTCGGAGACAAAACGTCCTAAAAATGGTTTTCTGATCAAAATAGTCGTAATTAATTTTCACGATCATTTTCCAACCGTTCCTAGAATTAATCTGGCTCTTCTTGTCGCTATGCCTTTAAGATATGTAAATGAGCTCTATTCTGATTGGCTGCCCTGTACTAAGGCTGGACTATGGGAAGGAACGCGTGGCTGCCTCTGGGGCAGAGATTCTCAAATCAGGACCTTGAATCCAGATTCCAGTTCTGGATTTTGTGATCACCATTCGATCATATCAACAGTTCCTTTAGGTGATTACAAAATCCAGGACCGGAGTCTAGATTAAAGGCCCAGATTTGAGAACCTCGGCTCCTATGGTTTTGCTTCTCGCTGAGAACAAAAGACCTGTGTTAAAAAAACGGTGTTGAAGCTGCAGCTCATCGGCAGAACACAGTAACTGCTGTGAGGTCACGGCCTCTGACCCAGAGCAGCAGCTAAAGGTGCGATCTCTGAATCCAGGAACACACCGATGTTCTTGTCTGCGTCGACTGTACGTCACGTGAGTCTCTTCTGTAATTTGTACGTTTATTTCCAGAAACGGTGAAGTTTGGAGCAAATTTAAGGTCCAATGTTGAACACATTGACACTAATGAACAAAGAGCGCTGTGAGAAACACACGGACACGTTTTTCTCAGCAGTGGTTTACTCGCCGTCAACCACGAACGCAGCGGAGATGGTGTAAAATGTGGAAGTTGGAGAAACTTGGGGTTGATAATTCAGTTACCGAGTCTGGTGGAGGGAGTCAGTCAGGGTGAAGTGGAGGGGTTGAACTGCTGCAGGCTGAACAGGTGGACGTATGTAAACACACTGCGTTTCGTGACCTCGCTGAACTCTGACTGAGCTGGTTTTGCAGCGTATACGTGATTAAAGAATTTCTTACTTAAATAAAACGTTCTGAAACTTTTACAATATTTATACACTGATCAAATTTCCCATGATTCCCATGGGCCTTTTAATCCTATCAGAGGACTCACAATTGGGTTGGGTTTAACCCTTTAGTGCTCGGGTCAGTTATTCAGTCGGGCGCGTTTAAATCCCCATATTTTACTGAAACATGCACTGTGTGGGCAGTGGAGGCCTAGTGGTGAGGACGCTGCCTTTGAGACCTGATGGTCGCAGGTTCGAGTCCCTGGGCACCACTGAGGTTCCCTTGAGTAAGGTACCGTCCCACTACGCTGCTCCCCGGGCGCTGTTGATAGCTGCTCGCTGCTCCACGTGTGCACGTGTGATGGGTTAAATGCAGAGGCCACATTTCGTTGTGCTTGGGTGTGTTCACAATGACAAATCGTCACTTTCACTGAACTCAACCTCAATTGTCCCATCTCTACCACTTGGTTTAGGTCAGTCATGGTCAAAATATCCTCTGGATCTCACAGTGTCTTTAATTAGTGAAGCTTTTCAGTGAAATTCCTTACAGAAGTTAGACCAAGGCTGTTAATTGTAGAAATGTTAAAACATTTGAATAAAAGTAGTGAGAAAATCCAAGAATTTAATTAGATTTTTATTAATTTTTAAAAATTATATTAAGTTTTACAATAAAAAAAAACTTGACAGAGGCCTAAGTGTAAAAAAAACCTAACTGTTTAAATAAAAAGTTAAACATTATTGTTATTTTTGCCCCAAATAAATATTAAATTGTTTTTTTCCCCTTGTTGCTGCCATTAAAGGGTTAAACAGCTGTAATAAGAAATCCTGCTTTGTGGAAAAGCCCCAGGTCCAGGAGAACCACTGCGCTGCTTATTCCCTCTTTTAATCGAGGAGTTAGATCAGGTCTGCTGCGAGCAGAGGAAAACTGAATTTTAGGAACAGGTGGGGCTCCAGGAATCACTGTGTTAGTGCAAGGACAATCACACACACACTTTAAAGCGGAATCCCAAGGATTTTGGAAAAATTCCACACATTTCAGTGGTTGAGACGTAAACGTAGAGTCATTCAGAGCGAGTTTGGTGTGAAGTTGTAGAGAAACTCACCATCTCCTCCGTTCCAGTGGTGGTGGATGGAACCAGGGATCATGGATACAACACAAATATAGTTTTCTGGGTTCGTTTTTTTTTTTTTTTTTTAAACCCCAATTTTTTCAGATTTTCTGGCCTAATTTAGTCGTCTTCAACTCCACGTCAGGTTTCTCCCCCGGTCTCCCAATACCACCAGCACTGGGAGGGTAAGGGCGAGCATGAGCTTTCTGGGCAGTGGAGGCATAGTGGCTAGGACGCTGCCTTTTAGACCTGAAGGTTGCATGTTCGAGTCCCTGGGCACTACTGAGGTTCCCTTGAGTAAGAAACCGTCTCACTACACTGCTCCCCGGGCGCTGTTGGTAGCTGCCCACTGCTCCACGTGTGCACGTGTGATGGGTTAAATGCAGAGGTCACATTTCGTTGTGGTGTTTGAGTGTGTTCACAACTCAGAGTCACGTGAAGTGACGTCATGGGACGGCGTGATGGGTCTGGAGGAGAGCGCCGACTGCCAATTTCGACTGTGCCATCATTGCGCTGGGAGACGAGGAGGTTGATAATGGTAAACAGTGGCCCATCAGCTTCAAAGACACCCTGCATGCCCCACCAGGCATGCACCAGGTCAAAACTCTGGTAAAACAATGTCTCAAGCATCACCTGAACTTTCTGCGAGGGAGCGTTTAAAGGGCAGACGTCCGGTTCCATTCACCGCCACTGTGAAACATTTCTGAGCATTTGACACAGAACCGACTCTGAATCACTTCGTCTGCGTCGCAACCATTAACTCATGCAGAAAAACGAAAAATGTGGAAAAGTGCTACAAGATTTGGCACCATGCTACATCTCATGCCAAGCACAGCACACGACCCCCTAACATGCACCAGCATCCACACACCACCTCCTAACATGCACCAGCATCCACACACCACCTCCTACACACACGTCGACAAGATCACAACCTGCTACAGAGCGGCCGGCACCGCCACCCTCTTTAACTGCGCCAGCAGCGTCCTGTCCACACCTGTACCACAAACAGGGACATCGCCGACACACATGGGTCACTCCTTCAGGCTGAATCAGGAACAGTATGGGGAGAAGATATAGATGAGGTTTCTGTACCTTAATACTGACCTTCCGTGTCCGAACTGACCGTCCGGTCGTCCAGCAGGCTCTCCGAGCTGGCCGAAGCCTCGGAGTCCAGGTTCTCCTGATCCGAGCCGGGATGCTCCATATCGGGCAGCCTGCAGGCCAGGTCCTCTCTGGGAGGCGGAGACATCGTTTAGAAAGGGGTGATATGACAAAAATCAGATTCTGAGGAGAAAATATTTTCTGACAACGCAACTTTACACAATTTGTGTAATTTTCCATCTGCTTGTGTGTAAATCCTGTGTAAAAACATCTCTATTCATCACAAACTCTGATTTTATGACCACGGCCCACAAAGGTTGTTTTATAGCGGCAAAACAGGCGAATTTTTAGCTTTTCTGGACACGTTCTAAAAGATTCCAGGAAGTTCTAGAAAATTCCAGAGTTCTAGAACATTCTGGACAGTTCTCACAGTTCCAGGATATTCTGGAAGTTCTACTTAGCATTTAAAGTGAATGGAGAACGTTGATTAAATACAGACACATGTCAAAATGTCATCGTCCTGTGCACAGAAGCGACGTTTTTGTGGAACAACGTTCGTTTACTATTGATTTTGTACAGTGTGCTTCTACTTTATCTGACAGACATCAAGGCTCTTCTCAGTTTTGGCACCTAAGAGGTGGAATGAACTTCCCCGAACAGTGAGGTTCTCTAGAACTAGACCTGCAGAGAACCTCACGGTCTTCAAACGGCGGCTGAAGGCGAAGCTCCTCAGAGAGAACCTAGGGGAAGGACTTCTGGGATACGTACTTCTCCTGTTTGATGGACTTGATCCTCTCCACTAGATTCCGCTCCGCCTCCGTGTCCGAGTCGAGGGGTTCGTTCTCAGGGACGGCGCACAGGTCAAACGAAGGCTTCTCCCGCATCTGGACCCACACAGACACCAACAATGTGTTACTCACAAATTCAGAACAGGTTTTAAAGTTGATCTGATATTTCTGCTTAATCCTGAGCGAAATCAGTGCAAAAACATCTGCACTTGTGTCTACAACACACACGTTAAGTGGCCTGCTGTCGTTCGTCTTTGATGTCTACCTAGATTTTAAACTCCTCACTCCTCCCACTTTAAAGTTTGACACAGAACTGTGAACGTTATGGGAAACTTTTATGGTTTATCTGATTATTTGGCACACGGTGCAAACTTCAACAATCGGGCAAACCCCATTTATCTGAAAACACTGGGGTGTGTTTTGACTGGATGGTGAGCTGCTCCAAGGTGACTGAAGTCAGTTTTGTTTCTGTAGCGCTATTTACACCAACGCTCCAAAGCAGCTTTACAGAATTGGGGTCCCCAATAAGCAAACCAAAGGCTTGAAGCTCATTCGATGTGCATTAAAAAGGAATAAAATCTTTAAAAAGAAAAATAAGCATAAAATCAGAAAGGGCATGATAAAAAGTAAAAAAAAATAAATAAATAAACAGATAAAATAGAATTTTAATTTAAAAAAAAGTGTGTAGAAAATAAGGTGGAGCAACAGTCAGAGCAGATCTGATCTCGGTGGGCAGCTGGTTCCAGCAGGGGGCGGCGCAATGACTAAACGCCATTTCACCCTGTTTGCTTACAACCCTCCGCACCACTAGCTGAGATCTTCCAGACTGGTGTTTATCCCACATTTCCAATAAATATTTAGGCCCCAAACCATTGAGTGGCGAGGACACACTCCATAAGCTGGAGTAAGAAAGCTCAGGAGGAACCAAGGCTCAGAACCCGTCCTCCTCTGGTCGACACCGGACAGTAATGACGATCAATAGCCAGTTTACACAGACGGCAGCAGTGCTTTGTGCACAGGAGCCGCGATGACTTTGGATCGGTTCTGTGGAGGACAGGGCTGATCATGTGGGTTCTCCTCAGTAGGAGTGAGGGGGTTACAGCTCTACAACAGCAGGTGGATCAGATGAAGGCTAAACGAACGACCCTTTCAGCTGCTGCTGAGAAGTCTATATTTCCAACAGTGTGAAGCTTTACAATGACGCTTATTCATGTCCCCTAAAAATGCTGCAAGACAGATGTGTCGGAAGAGGATGATCCTGAGACTCTGGGTGAGTACGGTGTCTCTCCATCGGAGACTCACTCCGCGGTAACCGTGCTGGTCCTACGGGCTCAAGTCATTCAGAGCAGAGTGTCTAAACTGAAGAGTCGGTCCGCTCTACAAAACAACGCTCGGTCACGAAAAGTTACACCGTCCAACATAAAGGAGCGTGGTGTGTGTAGAAACGTGAAAGGAGAGAGAGACGGATGAGGGTGAAGGGATGGAGCAGCACACGTGTGCAGTGTGGACGGTCTGTTCTACAGAGAGAGGTGGAGGTCGGAGCAGAGTCGCCATCATGGGGGTGAACATCCTGCGCTCTCATTAGCTGTAGCTCGCCGGTGATTGGCCCAGATGTTTAGCAGGCTAGACACATGGTCATACATTGCGATTGTCGGTCGCTGATCAAATAATTTTGGAAAAATTCCATTTGTAATCTTTTGTTACACTGATTCTCTAACTTGATGTTTTCCACAATGTAACGACGAGGCTTTTCGTTGAATTGCCTTGGCTATTTTGAACATAATGCTAGTAATTAGAGCTTCACTCATACTATTCCTTAAATTTTGAGCAATTAACAAAAATTTGAAGGAAAAAAATCAAGTACTTTTGAATATGAGAAACTGCTCTCTGTATTGAGCCTTTCCTTAGTGCAAACCTACCACTAGAGGGCGCACAGCAAAAAAATTTTTTTACCTGCCCTTCTGCCATCAGAAGCTCATCTTTCAGACACAGAGCACACTGTGGTCTCTCCTCGCTACCTGTACTGGTGAAGCCGAGGGCGACTTGCGCCTCGTCACTGCTTTGGAAGCTGTGAAAACGCCTCATCTGCTGTACCTTTAGCTGGGAGCCCAATCACATAACCAACATGTCCATGTTATGCTAACAGTGCTCCAGCAGGTCCCAATCATTTGCCTTGCTGTGCAATTGCTCCGAGTACCCCCTCCCCCCAGGGGGTGCACCCCCCCCACTTTGGGAACCGCTGCACTGCACAACACCACTACAGAATGCAAAGGGGAGATGAATGGAAATGTTAATGAGGAAACCACTACACTCGAACGACTACTTTAATTAGTGTGTGAATAAACATTAGGAGAACCAGGAAAGAAGAAATGGACGCAAACAAAAATTAGATCATGCTGATGGAAACCATGAGGCAACCAACAGAAAACATCCCATAACCAGCGCTACAGTGTCATAGGACACTGCATGTGCTGCTACCACATGCAGAAGTGCAGGTCAGTGGGAGTTAGTAGGAGGGTGTGACGATCTCCACTACACACACACACAGGCTGTACTAAACGGGGTGAAATACATACCGCCACTCCTTTGTAAGGAGAGGTAAACCTGAGGGGTAAGTGCCAGCTCTACACACACACACACACACACACACAAAGCAGAAAGAACAAGAGAACATTGAGCTGGTTAACCTGAGATGCAACACACACAGACAGAACAACGCTCTGATACATATATACACACACACACACACACACACACACACACACACACACACACACACACACACACACACACACACACACACACACAGGCTGCACAACATTATTTCTGTGTCTCAATGCCTTGTTCACACTCCCCCTTTGTGAAAGTGGCCTGATCTCTGTACTGTTCACACTCCACGACCTCAAGACCCCGATCACAGTCAGATACAGGTGTGTAGTGTGAACAGAGCGGCGACGGGGCGCCACCACCTACACCATCTTTCAGCACCTCTGGTCCGTCACGAAGTCACAGCAGAAACGACGACGCCCTCGTCAACCTCACCTCTTTTCGTCGTCTCGTCTCCTGCGCTCTCATTGGCTGCAGCTTGTCGGCGACTGGTCCAGATGTTTAGCAGGCTAGATATCTGGTCAGAGTCGGTGACTAGTCATTTGTGGTGTTCACACATCGCGATCGTTGGTCACTCATCAAGTACAGAATTGCGGCCTTAAAATCGCGCAGTGTGAACAAGGCATGAGCTTTCTCCAATTCAACCTCTACTAGCTAGGGCTCCACCACATGGCACCTCATCAGGAGGGTGAGGGTTAGCATGCGCACTTCTTCTGAGCCTGTGAGGCACCATTAAATTACCCCAAACATCACTAGGCAGCGTAACAAGCTTGGAGAACAACGCTAACCGCTAATTCTGTTACAACAGGAAACAGACGCCCACCCTGACGGGAGATTTATAGCCATGGGCACTTTTTTATCCCCCCTCAAATATCAGTTTTACAATTTGGACAGCCCCCCACACACACGCACAGCCACAGACGGACAACAGCGGCAAAAAGGCCAAGTTTAATCAGGTGGCAGGTGTAGCGAAGATGCCGCTCCATCCTCTCTGAGCTCACCGTGTTATTTCTCTTCAGCTTGAGCTGGTTCTTAGCCAGCGTCTCTGCGTACTCCAGCTGCTCGATCTCCTCCATCTTCTCGTTGTACCTCCTGATCTGCTCGTTTATCAGCATTTCCACACATCTGCACACACACACACACAGTTCGGGTTGCATCGATCAGTGAAAGTTGACTCGTCTCTGCTGATAACGGAGGACAAAGCGAAAGCACTGCACCGAGAACAGGCGTGTGACGGGCTGCGACGCGCTGGAACTCTGAGAGGTGGAAGGTTTGCAGAAACGTTTAAATGTTTAAATGCTTGAGGAGAAACATACGTGGTGGTCTTGGCTACATCCTTCATGCTAAGAAGTGGGTCTGCAGTATCTGGTCCACGCAGGATGCAGGGGGCGAAAACGATAGCCAGGGAGTTGGGGTTCATTCGGTTACTCTTCTCCTCTTTCGACACCCTGAAGGAGGGGAGTACACAGGTAACGGCTTAAACCAGTGCTCTGTAATCCTGCTCTAGGGGACACATTTGCTCTGCCCCAACACACGTGACCTAAACCGCTGCCATACACTGCATATTACTGCAAGCTCTTCTGAAATACATACAAAGAATGTAAATTGTAAATGCAAAATGTAAATGCAAAGAAAAATTTTTTTGAAAAGAAAGAAGAAAAAAAGACGAAAAGAAAGAAACAAAAAGAAAGAAAGAAGGAAAGAAAGAAGGAATGAAGGAAAGAAAGAAAAAAGGAAAGAAAGAAGGAATGAAGGAAAGAAAGAAAAAAAGAAAGAACAAAAGAAGGAAAGAAAGAAAGAATGAAGGAGTAAATGAGACGTCTCAGTCTCTGTTCGTGCCCCTGCCCCTTGTGAAGTGAAAGTGACTATTTGTCATTGTGAACACACTCAAGCACCACAACGAAATGCAACCGCTGCATTTAACCCATCACACGTGCCCACGTGGAGCAGCGGGCAGCGCCCGGGGAGCAGTGTAGTGGGACGGTACCTCAGTAGTGCCCGGGCCGGGACTCGAACCGGACACCTTCAGGTCTCAAAGGCAGTGTCCTAACCACTAGGCCACCACTGCCCGTGTGTGTGTGTGTGTGTGTGTGTGTGTGTGTGGTGTTAGGAGTTACCACAGTTACCACAACTGAATATAACCAATTTAAAGGAATCAGACTGTTCTGTTTACTCCTTTCCTCTGCTTTTTCCCCTTTGTTGCTTTTTCCACCTAATTTCTGCCCTTATTCCCACCCAATTCCACGCTATAGCACTACATTACCCATAATCCTGCTCTTAAGGAAACCCACACTACCTTTTAGAACATGTAACCATGGTTTCTTTAAGAGCAAGCCACTAGGGGGCCATGTAGAGTTGATTGCTCCGAAGACTGTGCAACTCAAACAAACATTTAATTTAAAATTAAAAGTAATGAAGATGGAATATTAGACGTAAACAGTAACTGTACATTGTGCTTATTGATTACTATACACGCTGAAGTGCAAAGTGACTTTGCATAGAACCTGCATTTTACTATGTGACTGTCAGTTGGGGGTTACACCAGTATAAGAACACCGTAACCCAACAGTCCCTCTATGCAGAACACACACGATCAATTAACCATTAAACTTCAGTGGCCACGCAGAAGCAGTGACCAAACACACCTGACCAGATGGAAGACGAGTCTCTCCAGAGTGTTGTAGTGGGATGTAGGAAGCTCCTCCAAAATTCTATAGATGGCAAGTAGCTGTTCCTGCTTTTCGGGTAATTCTGAAGAAGAAAAGCAGAGAAGGAGAAACAGAGAAGAGAGGAAGAGGTCAAAAAATGGCCCATAAAAACGAATTCGGACTGTTTTTGGTAGAGAAAACCACACACGTCCTTAATCTTTAAGGCGAGATTACGAGACGGCAGACCCATGCGACTGATCTGCGACCTGTCAACACACACTACAAGCTTCCTCACTGCTACAGCCCCAGATCGCTGCGTGACGTCACACGGTGAAATCCAATATCTGCCCCTTAAGCAGCGCAAAGCCACGTTCACGAAAGACGTCGATGGTCCAAAATGCTACGGGTTTACTGAATGGGACCATCCACAATCCCCCTCCACACCTTCGGTTCCTCAGGCTGAGCTCTGGAACCTGTGGTCTTCCGTTTTGCACAGCAACATTGCCACGAAAGACGTATCCCACCTGTGATTGGCTGTTGCTCTTTGTGGATCGTGTAGGACTCCTATAAGTATCTGGCACACAGGTCAGGTCGCTGACCAGGCCGCGTTGACGGAATCGCAGGATAATACTTAGTACTAATGTTTACTTAGATCCTAGTGGTGAGGCCTCTGCCTTTGGGACCTGAAGGTCGCATGTTCGAGTCCCTGGGCACCACTGAGGTTCCCTTGAGTAAAGTACCGTCCCACTACACTGCTCCCGGGGCGCTGTTGGTAGCTGCCTACTGCTGCACGTGTGCACGTGTGATGGGCTAAATGCAGAGGTCACGTTTCGTTGTGGTGCTTGAGTGTGTTCACAATTACAATTCGCGCGTTATCGCAGATTAAGCCTCAGATTCACCTCCGATCCGAGGCTTGTGTGTGCAATTTCCAAGGCGACCCTGTGACCTGCGAATTGAGGATAGTGTCTTGTAGTGTGAACTTGGCTCTAGAGGACCTCAAACCCTCCGTCCCTCCCTCCCTCTCTCCCTGCAGTTCCTCTTCATCTTCTTCCTCTTCTCTCTCTCTAATGAGAGTGATGTGCCTCGACCTAAAGCTCCCGGTGTGAGTGAGAACGATGTGTCTTCAGTTAAAATGAACAGATCTGCACATTAAAAAAAGTTGGCGATAAATTCAGGACATGTGAAGTAAGATAGTCCACTGCTTCCTTAAGATTCCACCTAGCACCACACCCAAAACTGACCACTACTGTCCCTCAGTTCTTCATCACCTGGCTTCTGAATTCTGGACTGGAACAAACAATGGAAGAGCTGTGGAAACTCACCGACTGCATGGAGGAAGTCATTATAGTGAGTGATGGTCATGAGGGGTTCAGGCAGTTCCCTCAGCCACTGCTTCACCAGACCGGTCACCGCGTGGATGGGGTAGTCCTCCAAACACACGCCATATGGATCTGGAGACAGGACACACATAATTAGGTCTGTAGCGGAGCAACACGGTCTCTAGCACAAGGAGAAGGTGAAGAAAAAAACTCTTGTTCAGCCAAAGACGCAAAAATGGCTAACGTCATATGTTAAAATGGACGTATTTGGGCTTTAAGAGCTCTTCGGCTTTGTGCTGCACTGCTGCACTTGCTCATAAACGACAATCGCATCAAATATGTACACTTGTGTTAGCTGCGTCAGCCTTGCAGCTCCAGTGCAAAGCTCAACTTCAGAGCGAACCATCACTTTCAACTGAAGCTTGCAGGACAGGAAAGCCAGTTATGCCTCGATGCGCTCTCTGCAAGTCATGCAACAGACAGAGCAGGTAGAGAAAGTAGTGCAGTGAAGCTGTGCCTCCCGAGGCAGCTACCCCGCACCCCAGCCGGTGTATAGACTTGCCGGATTCCAGTAGCTGCCGCAGCTCCTTCATGCGGTTGGCTGAGCCAGACTTCCTGTAGATGCCCTCGGTGTAGAGGCCGTTCATCTCCACGTGCTCCAGCATCAACTCCAGTACCACAGGGACAGGGGTCCGATCGTTGACCAGGCTGGACACGCGCACCCCAAAGTGCTGGGAACCAGGGTCCTCGTCATTCTGACCCAGCAGCACAGAAACAGGAGAGTGCATTATATACAGGATCAGGGGGAGAACAGTAACCACTCGGTGGGGAGGTTGCTACAATAGCAGAATTATGAATTTGACGTTAACATCAGGTACAGTATGACAATAATAGATAATAAATTAATGCTAGAACTAACAAACAAACAAAAACAAACAAATAAATAAATAAATAAATAAATGAATAAATATTTGGCTGGGAAAAAAATCCAAATTGAAAATTTTCAATTCACTCTATTAATATTTCTATGAAAACTCCTCAACAAAAAATTATTCTGCATATAAATGGTTTGGAAGACTGTAAATTCTAATATGATAAGACTGCAGACGTCTAATTTAAAAATAAAAATAAAAATAATAATAAAAAAGTAACAGTAATAATATAACAGTAATAGTAGAAGCAATAATAAAAATAACAGTAATAGTAATAATAATAAAAAAAGTAACAGTAATAATAATAGTAGCAATAATAAAAATAACAGCAATAACAGTAATAGTAGTAATAATATTATTATTATTATTATTATTATTATTATTATTAATACTTATATATCCCATTTCCCAAACAAAAAGGAGATGAAGAGAAGAAGTGATGGAAGAGAAGTGAAAGGTTTCCAGCTTATATACAAAGAGGGAAATGAGCTTCAGTGAAGGACAGTTCCAGTTTAGCTGCAGCTGTTCTGAAAGATCTGCCACCCATGGTGGAAAAACGGGCACGAGGGAGTGACAGGAGATCAGAGCTAGACCATCTCGGAGTAGAAGAGGGAACCGGAAGATCCCGCAGGTACAGAGGAGCGAGAGTGTGTAGGGCTTTGGAAGTGAGAAGAAGTGTTGGATCTGTATCCAGTGAAGCTGGAGGAGGATGGAGGTGAGGTTTGCTGTGAGCGAGAATTGTGGCAGCAGAGTTGTGGGAATTTTAGGGAGGAACCTGAGAGACCTGAGAGAGCAGTGAAGAGGGGGCTACAGTAAACTTGATAAAAGCACAATGTGCTTCTGCATCAGACAGAGACTGAGGAGTCGCACAGTATTGCAGGGGTGAAATGAGGCGGCTCTGGAGAGAAACGTCCCAAACATGAACTTAATTCACAAATAAATATGCGAATCAGGTGATACCACTGCAGAACTGTACAATCAGTGTGTTCCACAGAGTGCAGAGATGTTCTACGTCTTACCTTCTTTGAGCAGAACGTATTACAGTCGATGACGATTTTGGACAGACACTTCTTGTGGCAAACCAGTTTGCAGACTGAAACAAACAGAAGGGAACACATTCTCAAATGGTCTGTACAGAAACGTGAAAATCTGATCTGGGCTTTCATAACAACTGATACGAAATAAAAGGACGATTTTTTAAATAAAAAAATTTAAATATAATATAAAAATATAATTTTACCATCTCTGCCTTTTAATTTAATATTCTTGTTTAATTACCATACTAAGCATTATATACATATACACATATAATTTTTTTTTTTTTTAAGAAGTTTTTCCTTTTTATCTATTTATTTTTTATATTTTTTCTTTATTTATTGTTTAACTTATTTAATTTTTTTAAATTCTATTTTAAATCCTCATGTAAGCCCTTTGAGCTGCATTTAAATGTATGAAAGGTGGGTGACGAACATAAAAACAGTAAAGACGCTGCTACCAGACCAGGCTGCATACTCACAACTGCACATGTAGGCTTTCTCCATCCCCCAGATGTAGGAAGAACACTGGTCACATGACTGCATGATGTTCACCTGATAGTGGCTGAACATGTGGTCCAGTGGGCTCTCCAACTGCGGAAGAAAGCACAGGCTTGGAGAAGAAATCCTGATGTTCCCAGGAAACACACGAACCGGCCTTTTCCATGTCTTAGTTTATGTATGTATCTATACTTACGCTTTTATCTTTTTTCCGCCTTTTCTTACGACCTTTCGGAGGCTGAGACAAAAGCACACGTGTTAAACTAAGCAACATCTTTTTGGATTATAATAGATGGCAACAGTGTTACAGGATTACAGATTTAACCCACGACATGTGTACATTTTGAGCAGTGGGCAGCAATCAATAGCCCAGTATAGTGGGACGGTACTTTCCTCAAGGGAACCTCAGTGGTGCCCGGGTCAGGACTTGAACCTGCGGCCTTCTGTTCCCATGGGCAATGTCCTAACCCCTAAGCCACCACTGCCCCCACTGTGTGACTGTTCACACTAACAAATAATTCACTTTCACTTCAATTCACTTTATTACAGTGATGATGATAAATTATCCTCATTAACATGAGTTCATTTCCCAAAACCACTATGATCTTCGGTGTGAGCTCACTTGTTAAATATTAAAACACTCACAGCCAAAAGGACCAAAGGGCATTTGTCTAGATTTACACTTCAACAGAGGACTTATTCCCAAATTAACACCTAACGAATTATTTAAATCAGTTTCACTACCGTCATTACCTTCGAAGGTTCTGCCTCTTCTCTTTTGATCTCCCCTCTGATGAAGCCGTCCAGCACGGACTGGAACAGATTGACCACCAGCTGCACTTCTCCTTTCTGCTTCTCTCCAGCTAAACTGATCACTTTGTTTTGGTAGCCTCTCATCAGGCCCTTGTAGCCGATGTGTGGCTTCTGCAGGATGGCAAATAAAAGGAGGTGGTGTTTCATGACGTATGTGCTGTGCGATGCCCCGTGTGGTTGTGTATTGTATTTATTTATATTTACTAGTTTTAATTTCTACGGTTTACAGTTTGTTTACTTGAGCGAGAACCAAATTATTCCTACATGTAAAAGTAACTTGATCTATCTGCTGTACATGATGACTGAAAGAAGTATAATTCATTCACCAACAGTCTGGCCCTGTGCACACGGACGCTCTAAACAACGTAGGCATTTTGTAGTGTAGCTTGTGGGGGCAGTAATCAGACAGTCCAGACTGTAGTACTGTGTGTTTACCTGTGGGGGCAGTAATCAGACAGTCCAGA
>JBBPDA010000039.1:19612408-19627753 GCA_037974385.1 Arnoldichthys spilopterus
AGAGAGAGAGAGAGAGAGAGAGATAGAGAGAGAGAGAGAGAGAGAGAGAGAGAGTTTGCATCTTCTTTCACTTGAATATTCTAAAAAGGAACTACACTGCGGTATGTTGTGACAGAGAGAGAGCACGAGAGAGAAAGCGAGAGAGAGAGAGAAAGAAGAAGCACGGTGGGAATCTAGCCGTCACGAGAGAGAAGCAGTATAATCGCAATATTCGGTACTCTACAACATTTGGCATCACTGTACAAGTTTGGAACAACCAAATTGGGGAAAAAAGCAACAAACCCCCCCAAATGCATCCGGCTCCTTTTCTGCCACTTATGGGAACACCCACACTAGGGGTCAGAGGTCAAAATATTAACGTGGGGCTGATGAAAGACAGCAGCTCACGTTCGGCTACAGCAAAAAAACAGCTGTTGTGGTATAAAAGTACAGAACGAACTGAAAATTTGAGAACAAGACGTGTAGGAGGAGCGTTTCAGTCGGATCCACTCAGAATTGACCATTCAGAGCTTAAGCCCCACCCCCTCCTAAACACACAGTCCTCTTGTGAGCGAGGAGGGGCGGCGCCTACAGCGATATAATTACAGTATATAAATAATACACAGGTTCTTTCAAAACTGAAAAAAAGATAGGCGGGGCCTAACGGCTGCAGACAAGGGTCTGTGACCCGAGGGTCACCGGTTCAATCCCCTGGACCAGCTGGGAAAATGTGGGAGGGGCTAAACGCACAAGAAAAATTCACATCTCACTGTTCACAGTGTGTGAGTGACTCAAAACCGGACTCTAACTTTCAGTAAGTGAAACAGCAAGAATAACAATAATAATTATTATTATTATTACTGTATTAACAATAATAATCATAGAAATAATAATAATAAAAATTAGGTTTAGAGCACGTTTTATCCAAGAAATGCAGATCAAAGTGCTTACACTTTGACTACACTACAAAATTAAACAAAAAAAAAGAAAGTACGCAATAAAGCAACGCATAAAATCATAACATTGATAAACGAGTATAAAAAGTAATTTTCTTGACATTTTCTCAGTCTTTCTTGATCATTACACAAGCCATTTGTGTCACTGTGCCTTTAAGATTGATACGTGAAAGAGCTCTGTTCTGATTGGCTGCCCTGTACCACGCCCTATTTCATTAAACAGGTGCAGGTCAAAACAGCATGAAGTGAGTGAAGCTACACTGCTTTAGGTGAATATGGGAAATCACAACTCAAACTTAAAACGAGCTATTTTCCCCCCCGTCATTTCTGGGGAAAAACCTGTGGCGCGAACGATTCGTTTTGAAACGTTTTACACAGTATGGGCCACTCGTGTGCACTGCATGCTACGCACGAACATTTGAGAAGAAAACACCCTGGAGCCGAGTGTGAAGCAGACATCCAAACACCACAAGTTCTGTTAACTTCTCCGTCCCTCTCCCGCCCTGGAATTTTAGATTATCAAACACGGACACGTAGCGCGGCGTGATGTTAGTAGCACGACACTGCCTTAGTCTGGTTATTTGTTCTAAACCCTGTTCTCAGTCCGGCCGTGTTAGACGCCGCTTTCTGCTCGCTCGTGTTCACACAGTCATGGTGTGTGCGAGTGACTCACTCGTTTGGACGATGCGATGTTACCAACTGCTGCGAACGTGCCCGAAATAAACGTGTGTTAACACGTCATGTAGTTTCCTTCAGTCTTCGAGTTCAAGGCTCTATTTTTTAAGTCCAGAGACACTGACACGCAGTGATTAAAATTATTGCTTTAGGAAGGTTCTTCGTCTGAGCAGTGGAGGCCTAGTGGTTAGGACATTGCGCTTTGGACCTAAAGTTCCGGCCCAGGCAGTACTGAGGTACCCTAGAGTAAAGTACCGATCCGCTACACTGCTCCACGTCTTGGAAGTCGCTTTGGATAAAAGCATCAGCCAAATGAGTAAATGTAAAATGTAAATGTAAATAAATAAATAAAAAAAGATTATTAAAAAGAAACAAATGGACAGATTAATAGCTTTAAAAAATTATTGTTTCGGACAGCCCTAAACCGTGTGTGTTGAAGCTCAGTCTGACGCCGGTGTCCTTCATAACGGAGGGAAAGTCGCTGCGCGTGTGTGTCGGAGCTTTAAAAAGTCATAATACCAAAGTTCCCAGCGATGGCGTTGTGTCTGTGTGAGTCACTGCAGAAAATCACCTCCTCATGTAAACAAACAGCGAGTCGCCGTTTTGACAGAAAATCTTTGTTTTCTTCGTCCGCGTTTTCAGAAACTGAAGTCGTTTTTGGAAAATGTCAGTTTTCAGAGACCAAGAGCGCCGCTTATCTGTGGACGGAGGCCAAAACACAGAGACTGTTGCCCTTCAGTCCAAGACGAGGCTTAACCCATGTTGAGGAAACACCCTTTGAGTTTAAGACGACACACTTGACTCACATCAGTGAAGCACTGTTAAACTACCGGCGTTGGTCATTTTTAAAGTGAATGGAAAGTGACTGTCATTGTGAACACACTCAAGCACTACAACGAAATGTGACCTCTGCATTTAACCCATCACACATGGAGCAGCGGGCAGCTACCAACAGAGCCGGAGAGGGGAGCAGTGTAGCGGGACGGTACCTTACTCAAGGTAACCTCAGTGGTGCCCAGGGACTCGAACCTGTGACCTTCAGGTCTTAAAGGCAGCGTCCTAACCACAAGGCCTCCACTGGCCAAAATATTCAGATATTTATAGTTTTCCATAATCTTAGGTCCCCATAACGTGTATGGACTATAATATCAGCCTGGTGTTGCTCCGTATGCCAACCTGTTGCAACGCGTGTGTATATTCAAATATTTGGGACCGTGTGGGAAAAGCAGCAGATGGGAAACTTTCCCTCGTGTGTGGCTGAGTTTAGAGCGAGGACAGACAGGCGGTCAGGCAATCAGGTAGATCACCATTACGGGTAAAGCAGGCAGTGCTTTCTGAGCTAAGTGAGTTGCCAATTGCCAGGAGCTACAATCACGGCTAAGCTGACAATAACGGCGGCCTGCGGGGCTGACCCCTCCGTTACATCAGCACTAATGGACACACAATCTAATAAACATGTGATGCGCGACTTCAATAATTAGATTTGGACTCCAACCGCCTACAGAAACCGCACGTACTGGTACGCTACACACAGCGCCTCCTGCCTGCGTTTGCTCGGTGCTAAACTGACTTTAAAAATCAATACACTGCAGAGAGAGAGAAAGCAATATTGGGCTAAAGCTGCCAACTCACTCACACAATACAGTGACTAATCAGCCAAAACATTACCACCACTGACCGGAGAAGTAATACTGACTCTAGTTATTTCATTACAATGGCTCCTGTAGGGGGGGGATGGGATATAATAGGCAGCATGTGAACAGTAAGTTGCTGAAGTCAGCATGCTGGAAGAAGGAGCATGAGCCCTTACGCCCTGTCCACACGGAGTGTTCTCCTGACGTTTGAGGCGTCAGGTGAGCGCAGATGAAACGCCAATGTTTTTCTGCACGTTGCAGCGAATCAGATCAGCGCAAAGAAAACATCTTCATTTTGTTTGCACACCATTAGTTTAGCTGTGGAGGACTACAGCCATCCCATGATCCTTCAGTCAGAGTGTGATCCCAGTAGTGGTGATATTTTCGCCGTATCAGGAGGATTTTTAACACAACGTCGTCAAGGTTCAGGTATAAATAAAGACACCGATCCATATTCACTACTACAGTGAAGGATGAAGCTCAAACCCCACAGATTAAACACACTGATTACTGCCCCCACAGGTCACACACACAGTACTACAGTCTGAGCTGCAGGTTCAACAGAGGCTAACAAACGCAAATGCAGCGTCATATTAGAGCCAATCAACCGCCGCTACAAACCGCAGCTAAAACACCTACGTCGCTCAGAGCACGTTACGAGATCTGAACGCCCGTGTGGACTCGGCCTTATTGCGATGTTCTAGACGACGGAGTCAGAGCGTCTCCAGAACGGCAGATCTTGTGGAGTGTTCCAGGTGTGCAATAGTTAATACCTACCAACAGTGATAAAAGGATTGGATCAGTGGCATGAGGAACACACTCAATATCAGGCAGGTGGTGTTAATGTTCTAGTAAGTGAGGTTTATTAGGTCAGTAAGGGTGGACAGCGTATCGAGCTGGTGTGGTTTTAAAGATGCATACAACTGCGTATGATCAGCATTAAAGTGAAAAGAAACGTCATTAAAGGAGTGAGCGATATCGGCTAAAGGAAAAGATGTAAAATGACAATAATAATGGACCAAAGATTGAACCTTGGGGGACCCCACAAGCTAAAAACACCAGCAGCAGTAGAAAACCTGTTTGCCGTACTAGAGAAACTCAGACAGGAGGAAAACCAATCTAACGCAGAGCCAGAAAAACCAGCCAACTGATTAAGTTAAATATCGGCCAATAGTTACAAACAGAACTGGCAGATGTTTAAGTGAGGAGAACGAATTAAAAATAAGAAAAATAGCAGCTAACAAAAACAAAAATTTTAAGAATCCTGGAAATCTCGAATTAAGACTTTGAGACCTAAGACTTTTCTACTGATTGGGCCAGTTTCCTAGACCCTGACTGAGCCGAAGTCCACACGAACTATAATTTTATATGTTGGTTCCACTGGTGCTGCACATGTTTTCAGTTATTTACTGTTTACCAGACTTCGCTCCCCAAAATCTCTATGGATTTTGATATCAGTCAGGTGTTGTTCAGTGTGTCAGCCCGGTTCAGTGCAACATGCTTTGAAATCAGCCGATAGTTACAAACAGAAGCGTCGAAGTTGGGTTTTTTAAGTAAAGGAATTATCTCAGCATGTTTAGACAAAGAACGTACACAACTTTGCCTGAGAGAGCCGTCAATACTGGGTCATAATGAAGGACCAATGCTGGTAAACAGCCCAGGAAAGACAAAAGCTGGTAAAATCTATGAGGATGATGCTCCATCTTGCCTGTTACTGTGGATAAATCACCAATACAACTGTGTGACCTACCTCCAGCACAGGTCCAGCTCCAAGGATGGTCCTCTCCACCCCGCTGGCGTAGCCCTTCTGGCTGAGGGCAGTCAAGCAGTGGATGAGGAAGTTGGTGCTTTGCGTCTTGCCGGAGCCGCTCTCTCCGGAGATAACGATGCACTGGTTGATTCCTTTCCGCAACATAGCATAATACGCGACATCGGCGATGGCAAAAATATGGGGCTCCAGCTTTCCCAGCTGGTGGTTCTCGTACATCTTGACATACTTGGGGTTGTAAATAGGGAGGAACTTGAAGGGGTTGATGGCGACGAGGATGCTGCCGGCGTACGTGTAGATCTTCTTCTTCTGGAAGCGACAGTGCAGGTTCTCCAGGATGGTGTCCTCATTGAGGACAGGGAGGTTGCACAAGTCGTCAAAATCCTCGCAGCGCGGAGGGAGGAAGCCGCGGGCCACCAGCCGCTGGGCATCCTTCTCCTTATACACAGAAGGCAGGTGCATGTAGCGAATGGAACCGTCGCGATTACGCTCCTGAAGGAGGAAGTAGTACCCTTCGCTCTGAGGATGATCTTCCTGAGCTTTCCGGGGCCAGAGAAGAACCCTGTGCACCGGCAGGTCTGTGGACTCCAACACCCACTCCTCTCCACCGCTCTCCTTCACCTCGGCCAGGACGTAGCACTTGGTGGCATCCAGGCCCAGGGAGGCCGCCGCGTCCTGGATGACGGTGGCCGCTGTGGCCTCCTTGCGAACTTTGAGGGTGCAACATGGCGCCGTATCCAAGGCCAGGCGGGGGTAGATCTGAAGAATGTAGGCCCGTCCATCTTGGCTAGCTGTCCCATCGCCATCTGTGACACTCATTCTGACTCTGGGTGAGTCGACTCAGCATTACGCACCACCTTCAAACTCACCATTTAGGACCTGGGTGAGAGAACACACACACAAACACAGTGGGTAAATTTATTTTTGCTGCAAAATGGTGCCAAGTCCATTTCAGTACTCAGTATCAGTCCATACCCAAAGCCCAGGTATCGGCTCGGCACTCTGTATCGGCCCATACCCAAAGCCCAGGTATGTAATTAGGGATCGATCTAAACACAAACGTTGATGCATTATATAAAAACTTAACTATGACCATCCCATACTAAACCAGTGGTCTTCACATGCGGATCCCGAATCGAGATTCTGATCCTGGATTGTGCATCACCAGTAGTTACTGAGCTGTTGACGTAACTGATTGAGCTGCTAGAGCCAAATATACTGGTGATTACAGAATCCGGGAGCGGACTCTGGATTTAGGATCTAGATGTGAAGACCAGAACTGAACAGAAGGGTGTAAATAATTATTCAAAAGTTAAAATTCCAGTGAAACACTGGCAGGATTCATAGCCGAGCCCCTGGAAACACAAAGGGAAACACTGCAATACCCCTTTACTGTAAACGCATGAATAATGATTAAATAGCGTGAATGTATGAAATGGTGCGAGTGTGAACGCGTCATGTGATACGGAAGAGCTCTGATTCGAATAAAGTTAACCGCCACTGTCTCCGGCCTCGTTTCAGTTCATTTTCACATTTCTGTTCAACTCCTCTAAAAAGTCGACTTCCAGGTGTAGTTTGGAATTAAACTGCATTAGCAGCGATGACTCACTGTAAATCCTGATTTAGTCCAGGATTAGGCTAAATCTGGGTGTGGGAAAACTGCCCAAACTGCTTAAAACACGAATACACACAAATATCTTCTCCACACTACAGCAACATATTTCCTGTACATCGTTATCTCTGTATCAGTGTCTGCTATACTGAGATCGCAGAAGGTTGCAATATGAAAATGAGCCTCTAACCAATCACAGAACCCCTAAGAACTTCCATGTGAGGGGGCGGGGGCTATAAACCACTGCAGACTAAATAAGGAGATTGACAAGCTGTCAGTTTGTAGATACAAGGTTTCGGTCTGACAGCAATCACAGAACTACTTAGAACAGCCATGCGAAGGGGCGGGGCTAAAGTGTAGTAGGCTAAATAAGAAGGGACATGTAAATGTGTTGGTTTTGTGACCTCACAGAAGATTTGAATTGAACCAGCTGTTAAAGTTTCCATATCTGGAAAGTTATGTTATTGCTATTCGTGCTAATATTATTATTATTATTGCTATTATTGGTTATTATTATTGCTATTTTTATTCTTGCTATTAGTTATTAATAATAATTTTTGCAATTATTATTATTATTGCTATTATTATTATTATTATTGCTATTATTACTGATTATTATTTCTATAACTTATTATTGTTATTATTATTGCTATTACTGTTATTATTATTATTATTATTATTATTATAATTATTGCTATTACTGATTATTATAATTATTGCTATTATTACTGATTATTATTATTATTATTATTAGTAGTAGTAGTATTATATTATCATTATTATTATTATTATTATATTATTATTGCTATTATTATTATTAATTATTTAATTAAGATCCACCTACCTTGTGTTTACATTCAGAGTCCATTTCACCAGCTCCTCTGAATATACAGGTGTAGTTTACCATTACAGACAATAGATTTGTTTCTTTGCGCTCTAGCCCCATTTATTTCCTTCATCCATGGTCAGGACCCCCACAGGACCACCAGTAAGCAGGAGTTTTTAGGTAGTGGATTATTCTCAGCACTGACAATGGAAGTGGCATGTTCGTGTGAGTGTATGTAACTCCTGGAGCTCACTGGAGCTTTTCAAACAGAAAGCCCGGTAATTCGAGCATAGGTGCGTCCACAATCTAAGCCCCGCCCACTTTACTCACACACCTTGGCTGCGTTCCAAGCGGTGTACAAAAGTAGGACACAGCCATTACAAACATATTCAGAAATGTGGTCCCATCCATCCCATGATCCTTCAGACAATGTGTGATGCCAGTAGCGGTGACGACGTTTTCACCGTGTCAGGAGGATTTTTAACACGACGACGTCGAGGTTCAGGTCTAAATAAAGACACTGATCCATATTCACTACTACAGTGAAGGATGAAGCTCAAACCCCATAGATTAAACACACTGATTACTGCCCCCACAGGTAAACACACAGAATTACAGTCTGCACTGTCTGATTACTGCCCCCCACAGGCAAACACACAGAATTATACAAGACTTGAATGTCCACGTGGACCAGGCCTTATTTTAATTTTCCTGGTATTATTTGGATTTTTTAAATTTTATTTTGCAATTTTACTGCACTTTAATCACTCTATTACTATTTTTTATGTTACAGTGCAGTTCTGAAGAGGCTCGGAGTCTGAGAAGTTCATCGCCGGCCATGATGTTCCATCATTATCCGTGTATGGCAAACGTAAACCTGAACTAGAAAAAGCCGTTGGGTCCGTTATCAAAGGTTACTGACGAAAACCGGCTGGTGTGAATGGAAAAGCCCACATTGGCAGTCAGCTGGCAGTGAGACGGCGAGTTTTCGTCGGAGGTCTCTCCGCAGCCTTGTTTACGCTGCCCCTTGATCCAACTCACAAGCCACCACATCAAAGAAGCTGCATCCACAACGGAAAACTGCCCGCCTCACCGATTTCAACCGGCGCGCTGATCAAAAGAGCCTCAACTGTGTCCCGGAGTCTTTTAAGCTAGAAAGGACCCACAGGCCAGACTCTTCATAATGACACAGCACACTGCTGGTCTGAACGGCGCGGTTCCACAGTTCCCGAGCAGGAGCCAAGCACACACTCAAAAGGGTTTTGTTCCCGTCTCAGCGCTCGTCCTCTTACAGCAGCACAGCGCTTCACCATGCCGCATGTTTTTTTACTCTCTGTCCAGAGTTAAGTGCATATATGGATGTGGGCGGAGCTTCTGTACGTACTCTGCACTCATTTATGTCCGCTTTCTGGAACCTGCAGCCCTCTGACCATATGGGCACAAGCATAATAATAATAATAATAATAATAATAATAATAATAATAATAATAATATAAATAATAATAATAATAATAATAATGGGATATTAATACTACTAATAATAAGAATTTTTAAAAAATAATAATTTCATTATTAATAATAACAATAATAATATTAATAATGCAATAACAGTAATAATAATAATAATAAAAATAAAATGAAAATTGTTGAGGGCTTTATGCTCCATACACACTTGCCCACGCTTGGCCGAGCTGACTTATTTCTCCAGAGCTCAAATTCTGAGGTCTGCAAATTTTTGTGTATAATTGTAAGCAGCGCTGGTGTTTAAAATACATCTACTTCTGTGACGACGGTTTATTTGAGCCTCCTTCATGTAAAGCCTGTTAAAATCTACAAGATTAACGCAAACGGAGAGAATCTTGACCTTAGAATGGAAATGCACGTGCACTTCACTACAGACCTACTGGTAATGCAAGCGACGCACCAACTCCACCTCAGCGGTGCCGAACCTGCTTTACTCTTCCCAGAGGGGGGAGAAACCCAGAGACGGCACCTAACTACCTCTCTGACGGTCCAACCACCCAGGCCGGATCTAGCCATCTGCAACACGAGCCTCCCGTCCGCTCCGAAGCTCCCTCATGTCGCGGAGCACAGAGAAACGCAGGAAGCTGTGGTCGTCCAGCTGCAGGCAATATGCCGCTGTGAACCAGCCCCTCATCTTCACTAGCGACACACAGCATCTCTATAAATACACAGGGCAAAGCCGCACGGCCGCGGCGTCATCGAGGTCATCATCGGCATAGCAACTGAATCCATACTCCACATAACAGAGAGCTAAGTGACTAAAACGGGGGGGGGGGGGAAAGAGAGACACGTCACCCACTTTCAGCAGTGAGAATGGCCTGCAACATGAAAGATTTCACTCGCTACGCGCATCAGCACATCAGCCTGTAAAACCACACAATGCTGTCATGCATGCAGGCACGGCCCACGCGGCTGCCGGACCGATTACGCGCCTTATCTGTGTATTTTTACTGTCAGGCCGTGCACGAGTCGGTCACATTAGCTCACCGAATATTCTTGCGGTGGTCTGGGAGGAAACATGACCGACCGACAGCCAATAGAATTTCACCAGAGTCCGTTAGAAAAGGTCCAACGGCTCAACGCTCACCGAGTTAATGCAGAAAAAAACTGTTATGGTGTCGTGAGAGTTGAGAGAAAGCCCACCAATTCTTTACATTTCCACATCGTTCAGGAGCGGAGACGTAAACAGAGGCCTGCAGTAAAGTTCTCATGATTCACTGTAGAGAAAACTGCTGAGCTGGGCTTCCTTACAGTGGGGCTGAGAGGAACCAGGGTCACGATCACAACAACAACACAGGCAACAGACAGGAAGACAGAGAGAGAAACAGAGAAAGACAGACAGAGGGAGAGAGAGAGCGACAGAGGGAGAGAGAGAGAGAGAGACACACACACAGACAGACACAGAGAGGAAGAGAGATAGATAGATAGAGAGATAGATACAGAGATAGATAGATAGATAGATAGATAGATAGAGAGAGAGAGAGAGAGAGAGAGAGAGAGAGAGCGAGAGAGACACCGAACGACAGACTGTGTGTGTGTGTTGGTCGAGGCTTTATGCTGAGCTCTGTCTGAAGTTTAGTTACAGTGTAACACAGTACAGTGTACATGTTGCAGCTACTGAGATTTTAAAAGCATCACAGGTACGTAGAACTGGGAACACAAACGTCCAAGTGTTCGTTAATCTTCTAGTCACAGAAACGAAGAGGAAAAAACATGTGATCTTCAACCAATGGAAACTTCCTTGTCAACACAATTCCATTTGAATGCGAGTGGAACTACAGCACGAGCGAGCGAGTAACAGCAGCAAACGCGTGCGCACACCGTTCCAGATCAGTTCTAGATGTATTTTAGTCAATTTTCATTTTTATTTCTAAATTTTTATTAATTCTCGATGCCATTGGCCAGAGCAAAACTGAGCTGCGCCATGGTGGGTGCACACGGTGCCAGCATTGTGCACAACACCACTTCCTGAAAGTGCCGGTCATGTGACATTCCCCCTTTTCTGCTATTGGACAGAAACATTTTTGTGGCGGGGGACGGCCTACATAACTAGGATGTGTTTAAGTTTTTTGGAACTTTAAAAAATTGCTAAATATTTATTTTTTTCTTTTTAAATCTGAATAATTATTATTATTCTTACTGAATCATTTTAATTTTTGAAAAAAAAATTAAAGGATTTTTACAGTTTTATGCTGTATAAATGTTATTTGTTTGTGACATTAATTTAAAAAACATTTTAATTTTTTTTTATTTCTGTTTATCTGTTCTGCAATCTGTTCATTTTAACTAAGCTATGTTTATATAATTGGTCAAAAATTACAATTTATTTCATGACATTGAGTTGTGCAGGGAAGAGAATGTAAGATGCACTATACTGGACATTTTGAACACTTATTTATTTATTAAAGTTAGTCATATTAATAATAATCCATTGCAGCAAATGGCTAAAGACTCAAGGGGCTAATTACTGCATTACACAAGGCCACCTCTGCAACAGCAGTACGATCGGCTGCCGTCTGTAGGTGCCCATGCCAATGTAACCAACCTGTTCAGATTCAACTCGCAAACGACAAAAGAAACTGCGTCAACAGCCCGAAACTGCTCACCAAACTACATTGACCAAAAAGTAGTCAAAGATGTCTCCGCCCCAATAAACCCACAGGCTCATCTTTCTGTAACACTCATGAGTCAACTGTCAGAAAACGACCACAGACAAACCCAGCCCGCATGGTCAGGAAGGAAGAACGGTTTGCATTTGCTCACTGTAGATCATCTGACTCGAAATAAAGTGACAAAACAATTAAACCTGGACCCAGAAGAGTGACAGACGGAGCAACCTGGTCTAGTCGTCAAGTTTTGGAGCCAAATGAAGCTTTGGTGCAAAACACTTCCAAGTAGAAAGTCTGAGCAGCTGTGAAGCATGGTGGTGGGGGTGTTATAAAAAGGCCTTGGGAAGCTTGCCATGGTGCAGATAGGACTACATGCCCTCTTGCATCCCTACAGTGGTGCCGTGATAATTTTTAAAAAAGCTTATTTCTGGGGCCATTATTCCCCCCCACATGATCGACAGACAGACAGATCGCTAACGTTTTTGCTAGTGAAAAAGTGGGTTTTGAGTGAGTGATGCACAAAAGCTAGTTTTAGGCCCGAATAGCCCCTTGAACATAATGTCTGTGAGAACAATAAACTAAGCTAAAAGCTAGCTAATGTCAGCTACAAAACATAATTGATTCTAGTGCCTTAAATCATGATGACACGCTTGTGTTTCTGGCAAAAAACGCGTATATAAATATAACGCGTCTTTAAAGAAATCTGTTCAATAATAACTCATTTAGCTTTTGAATATTAAGATAAACACTACACGGTTCTCCCAAATTTTAATATGCGCATCCCACACATGTTCTCTGTGTGTGTATAAAATTTCAACCTTAATACTTAATGCTTAATGTCATGAATTGTAAAGGCCGCTGTAATGGCCTTCCATGCACACACAAACTGAAAAGATGCTTTTTTGCAAAAAGCAAACAAACAAAATCAACATAACAGAAAATAGTTTTAACCTCGTGTCTCCACCGTCAGCAAAAAAGGTTTCTGCACAAAAACATGTCAATTCCTCTTTAAGTGTCTCCAACAACCAAGTCGTACAGTCGTACAGCTGATGATAAAAGTGTATAAGCTGTTCTACTGTAAACCAGCCTGAAAAGATTTCGGCCTGAAATGAGATTTTGAAATTAGATACAGTGAAGCGGCACATGCAGGGACTGAGGAGAAGGAGGAGAAAGAAAAGAAGGAGGAAAAGAAGCAGAAGAATGAGAAGGGAGAGAAGAAAGAGAAGGAAGAGAAGAAGGGGAGGGAAAATGAGGCCAAGGAGGAGAAGGAAGAGAAGGAAGAGAAGAAGGAAGAGAAGAGAGAAAAGAAGAAAGAAATGGAAGAGAAGAAGGAGAAGGAAAAGAAGAAGAGAAGAGGGAAAAGGAGAAGGAGAAGGAAGAGAAGAAGGATAGAGAAAAGGAGAAGAAGAAGGAAGAAAAGGGAAAAGAAGGAGAAGGAAGAGAAGAAGGAGAGGGAAAATAGGGACAAGGAGGAGAAGGAAGAGAAGGAAGAGAAGAAAGAGAAGGAAGAGAAGAGGGAAAAGAAGAAGAAGGCTAGAGAAAAGAAGAAGAAGAAGAAGAAGTAGAGGAAAATGGAAAAGAAGGAGGAGAAGGAGGAGGAGATGGAGAAGGAACATTTTGTGAACAACTACTTTGGACTAAAATGGTTCTTTAGCTTCTCACGTTTGCCTCAAGCTTATGAAACGTCTCCAACACGTTTGAAATGTTGAAAAAGATCAAACGGCTCCACAAAGCTGCACAAAAGGCTGAGAACCTCTTTCTGTTTTACCGGTTTGGCCAGTCGCACGTCTTTAGGGAAGGAGGACTTATGAAAGTAGAGCACATCCTCAACTTGGCTCCTGACCACAAACCCAGAATCAATAAAACTCCAAGGCCTGCACAAAAAGTCCTGCGACCGCGAAAAACAGCATCATCATTATGCTCCGTTCTGAGCTGGCCTGCTTAACTCCGTCCTCTCCACTGCTAAAGCTGTGGGGAACATCTTGAGACGCCACGGCAGGAGACAATGGATGTTTTGAGCCCATATTTGACAACTGCAACATTTCAGTGGATAAAGGAGATAAACCCTCAGATAAAGAAGCTCCAGCTGGACTCAGTGGAGCCTGAGCTTCTTATAGATAAAGCCCAACTTCTTATGAGGAAGGAGGACAATAAGCTACTTAGAAACTCTAAACTACCTACAAAACCAAGAAACTGGACCAGACAGCTTCACTCAACATGTGCAAATGACCTTCTCAAACCACAACGGCATTAAGGACAAGTCTTTCCAAATTGGACAATGGGGCTGCACAACATGGACAAAATATGAATACTGCAATTATTCTACAACTGACTCTTCACTGGGGGGAGTTTACCAGTAACACTGCTAAACCCATTGCTTCATGAGTTTGTGTGCCCATGACCATGTCGCCGATTCACCAATTGTCCTTCCTTGGGTCACGTTTGGTTGGCACTAACTACTGCACACCTGGAACACTCCACACAAACTGTTGTTCTGGAGATGCTCTGAGTCGCCTAGAACATCACAAAGTGGCTCAGACCCATACGTTCCTGCTTCCAGCACATCGACTTCAAGAACTGACTGTTCACTTGCTGCCTAATATATCCCACCCTCCTGACAAGTGCCACTGTAATGAAATAACTAGAGTCAATGTTACTTCACCTGTCAGTGGTCTTAATGTTATGGCTGATCAGTGTACACACTCACACTCACATACCTGCTAGGAAAGAATGCAGGAGTGGGCGGAGCCTGGACAACTCTTCCCCAGTTCCGATGACCGTGAGCGAGAGATAATGAGGCGAGTCATTGATTGGTGGCGAGAGCAGACAGAAGTCACTGCAAACTCATACGGAGTCAGGGGTGAGGCACCAGAACACTCGAATCATCAGCAGCTCAGAAGATCTGAGGGGGTTTCTCACACACACAGTGAGCAGCGCTCACAGGAAACACTTAACCAACTTGAAAAACCTGGTTTTTTGGTCACCCCGTCTGCAAACGGGTAGATAATACTCAGCTCGGTACAGATCAGTGAGACACTGCGGTGTAGGGGTGTAAAACACACAGTGATGCCAACACTCCACTGCGGTAAACTGTGAAATCGAAAACGCACCGTCATTGCAGCAGGTTTTACAAACATGGACAATTTCTGCACAATCTCTCGAAGTCGATGTGCTGGAGGCAGGAGTGTAAGGATCTGAGCCACTTTGACAGGTGTTCTAGAGTCAGAGCGTCTCCAGAATAGCAGCTCTTGTGGAGTGATTCAGGTGTGCAGTAGTTAGTACCTACCACAAGCGCTCCAACTGGTGAATCTACATGGTCATGGGCACCAGAGGCTCACTGATGCATGTGGGGAGTGACGGCTAGTACATTTAGACCCACTGAAGAGCTGCTGTGGTGTAAAAAGTGATGCTGGATCTGACAGAGCAGCACAGTCAGAGCTGCTCCAGCAGCAGGAGGGACACACTCAGCATTAGGCAGGTGGTCTTAATGTTATGGCTGGTTGGTTTATGCAACACATGCACTTTCTTTTCTTTGGGCAGGAGAGAGGACAAGCCACCCAGACCTCCCTCAACAGCTCGCTGCTGGAGACACTTGGCCGTGCTCCCAGAGGAGTGGAACAAGAAAAGAAGGAAAATGGGAGGGGGGGAGGGAGAGGGGGAGAGAGAGAGAGAGACAGAGAGAGACAGAGAGAGAGAGAGAGAGAGAGAAAGAGAGAGAGAGAGAGAGAGAAAGAGAGAGAGAGAGAGAGAGAGAGAGAGAGA
>JBBPDA010000039.1:19642172-19657919 GCA_037974385.1 Arnoldichthys spilopterus
CCGGACCATTCGCCCAGCGCTTTCGCCCGGACCATTCGCCCAGCGCTTTCGCCCGGACCATTCGCCCAGCGCTTTCGCCCGGACCATTCGCCCAGCGCTTTCGCCCGGACCATTCGCCCAGCGCTTTCGCCCGGACCATTCGCCCAGCGCTTTCGACCGGACCAATCGGGCAGTGCTTTCGCCCGGACCATTCACCCTACGCTTGCACCTGGACCAAAATACCGCCAAAGTACCGATACTCAAGGAGCTTTAAAAACATCCCTCAAACAGTGTTCTACAAACTATAATCTTTCTCAGCTCCCGTTTCGTTCACACAAAGAATGGGGAATCTCTAATGGTTGCAAGACCTAGGAAAAAGTTCTTCCAGTTGGGAAGGGCCTAATATGGTGCAGCCCTAGTTGACAGAAATATCACTCACCATGAGCCCAGATTCAGCTCTAAAACTTAATGACTAACAGGTTCTACATCCTAGATGTGTTGAAAAGTGGGCATGGCTAAGTGGAAACAGCACAGAGAGCATATAAGAGCACTTGTAAATGACCAGATTTCTTTTCCTCCTTACATACGCTGTAATTATGATTATTTTTAAACTTCAGCTGGAAGCCCAGAGTGGCAAGGCCGAATGCCATCCTCGGTATGTAGATTTTCAAGAGTTGCGTCTCAACCTAAACAATTTCCGTACATTTTTACCACACGGGCATCATCTTAAGGCCGCACCACAAAGCTCTAACTGGTCATTCCATGCAGAATTGAAAGCTTTTCCCTCCGCAAAGGACACACCCTCCAGGATCCGTGTCAGAAGGGCTTGGGGCATTTCTGGATTAGAGGCCTCTCTTCACCACCGTTTTATAAAGGGGGAAAAAAACAGATGCACTTACTGGTTTTTGGGCTGCAAAGAACATTTTGCAGACTTGGAAAGCTCTGGAATAGCAAACTCTGGATCTGGAAACTGGTAGGCGTCAAATCTGAACTGTCTAAACATTTTAGTCAACACGGATGATTTGTTATTAAAAATCTTGGGTTTTCTCTGGGATTTATCACTTCATTTTGATCTGTACATCAAATCTCTCACCAAAATTGTATATTTTTCCACCTTCAGCCCTTCTTCAATGATAATGAAGCTCAAACTGTGGTCCATGCATCCACTATGTGTGGTTTAGATGATTGTAACTCCCTCTTTTACACCAAATCTAGAACGGTTTCTGTGCATTTTTCAACGAAAAAAAATCCGATGCCAGCACCGTTCCACAAAACTGCTGGTCCCAAAGTTAGAACTGCCAATGGTGTGGCTACTGCAGGACATGCACCACCGTTTAACTAAAAACACAAGTGAAAGCATCAGCGGCGGCACGAAGAAAATCCAGCAGTGGTTTGTGGAGGATACTAACGTTTCCCTGGCAGTTTGGGCTTCTACAGAAACTGACAGAGTTCCTACATTCAGTTTTTATGTTTAAAAGCAATACATAACTTTAAAAGTAAACCAATAAAACACCAAAGCAGACGCCTTTTGTACACAGTGTTTCTCTCCATTGAACACTAAGTCCCACTACGTCACGTTCGCTTCTTTTGATTGTGAAAGGTGTGGAATAAATTTAACATTCAACTTCTTCTTCTTCTTCTTCTTGTTGGTCATGCAGTTTTCTAAAACGCTGACAACTCTTAATAAAGCCTGGACAAATTAACCAAAAACCGGACTGAACCGGACTAAATTACTCCGGATTTGTGCAGAATGACAATTGGCCAGTGTGTCTGTCAGTTGCACATACAAAGCGCTGAGCGTAAAGACAACGGCGCATCCACTGAACGCTGAACTCACACCAACTTCTACCGTTGTGTGGAGTTAGAACGTGACAGAACGTTCAGTGTCGAACATTCCAAATCACACCCATGTGGCGCTACGAGCTGAAGGGTTAAAGGGCTCATGCTACACATTTTTCTTGAATTCCCCGCCCCTCAAGGCCCAATTATGATGCCACTTTCTCAAATCATCATTTTTCACACCCATTACCCCTTTCCTCTGCATGCCTGTTACAGTCTTTAAGACTAATATATGCAAATAACCTCTTTTTAATTGGCTGCCTCCCTAAAAAAAAGCCTGAAACACTGATATGGTCAATGCATCGCAAAAGCAATGAATTCAAAATGACAATTTTGCAGATCAATTTCGACCGACTTCGTTTTAAAATGATCAATCAACTTCTTTGGAGAGTAAATCACAATTCTTCCGATTATTTTTGCCAACGATATGATACATTTTCCAAAATCTGCAGTGATGTGATCAGGTTAGACAGTGGGGTGTTCCACTCCGTATGAAATAGGACGAAATTTCACAGAATCTTCTACATTTCCATCATCTCACACGTGCAGATACTTTATAATGTAAACAATTTATCATTAAAGGTCACATGCAGCGGCGGCTTCATAAGCAGAAGCAGCTTCTCAGCACAAAACACTGCTCACAGTGAAACGAAGGAACACACGTCAATACATGTTTTGGTCGATGCGTCGATACAGCTTTCCAGGATATGGGCCCTTTGATGTTACGAGAGGAGTGATATTGGTGTTATGACGCTAATCTCCATCAGCGTTCTGTAAAACGCTTGGCCAAACCTGGAAAAAGTTGCTACGAGAGGAGCAAGAAAGCATGTCCAGATCGGTCCCACACGCACAACGTAGTGAACGGTTTCCCAATCACCCTCATTTGTTTCCCAGCCCACTGCAGCTCTCTGTAATCAGCTGAACCACTCCGGGGGCTCTTCCCCTGCAGCGCATTTCTAAACCCAACAAAAAAGACTTTGTGAAGCATCCACTGTGCTTCATGCCTGTGCAGAGCTGAACACATCCACACATTCCAGCCAAAAAGGGACGCACCGAGCCGGCAGCGGCCCAACGTTCAACCAGCGCAAATTCATTTCCTGTCGCTGCCTCATGAAAGTCCACGGTCATCGCCGTCGCTTGCGTCATGGTGAATGCCTGCTGTGCCTGACCCCACTCTTTGTTGTAGGCTGTGTGGAAGAAAGGGCGTTCGGTACGATGACCTGCCACCCGTTTCGCTCATTTAAACAAGTGGCTCAACGAAAAATGGCAAAACTGTTCCCCTTCTCGCCTTCTGTATGGTCAACACGCTATTATTATACACAGCACCGTGCAAAAGTTTTAGTCCCCTACTTTAGTAGTTAAAGCCGTTTAGCAGAGTTTCTCTCTGCAGCAAAAACAAGTTCGCATTATAGTTGATGCAACGAAACGGTGCGGCAGTGAAGAGAATGAGGACGAGCTGCTGTGTGTGAACAGTAGTTGATGGTGTGTGAGCTCCAGGCCTCCATGGATGTGTGTGAAGCTCCATCAGAGCCTGGTTTCATCTAATAAGGGACTGATTGAGCCCAAAGCAGTAAACGACAGTAATTCTGGCCAGAGAGAGAACTCTGGGAATGGTCAAACCAACACACTGATACAGTGAACAGTTTGTATTAATGTTATTTGTGTTTACTCGTCTCGGGGGGCTAAAACTTTTGCACAGTACTGTATATACATATTATTTTCCCTTTCTGTTTAATCTCTTTTTCCCCTCTAGCTAGTTCAGTCGTGCCGTAGGGAGTGTTCAGGGCTACCCGCACTGATCTTGAGGCTGCCGCGCTGTCCGTGAGCTACGTTATCCTCGTGGTGCCTACAGAGAAGAACTTCTCCCGAGACGACGTGCCTGGGCCGACCGCCCCGGCGAATCGTTCCTTTAAGGGAAACCGTTCTCGCTGACGGACGCGCAAACAAAAATATCAATGTGAAAGAGGGGGAGGGGGGAGGCCCAACCACACGCATGACACGCCAACATTTCTTCTCTCGTTTCCTTCTCTCGTTTTAAGTGATCCTGTTTTTCCATGGCTGCGCTCAGACATGACTCACAAATGCAGGAGCAGGAAGATTTTAGTGGGTCACAACGGGGAATAAAGTCAAGCAAGCGGTGGAGGTGAGGCGCGCGGAGGCCGCAGCAAGGCCAGGCCACTCTACAGCACGACGTACTCGACTCGCAGATCGACAAAACGCTGCGGACACATACGTGTGCGTGTGTGTTTTCTGCTGGGAATTTACAATGTTGACACAATCGCCAACCACTGCACGTGTCCACCACAAGTCTGCTGTTTGCAGGGGCTGTAAATCACAGGCTGTCAGCACAATTTCGATCCACCATTGATCATTTTACTTGACACATCTTCCTTAAAATCTCCAGCGGTGTGGTTGAACTGGACACTGGAGTCTGCAGCCAGTCAGTATGAAATATGGCGAAATTCCACATCCATTCATGTACATTACGTACGTTTTTGTTACTTTAAGACCAACATATGCAAATAATCCCTGCTTTAATTGGCTGCCCTGTTTTGTGCTTCATTTAAAAAAAAAAAAGGAAACACTCCTTATAACACAAAGGGGCGGGGCTAAACTGCAGCAGCACGAATACACCAATGTCAGTGTGCCACAAAAGCAATGAATTCAAAATGTGGAGCAGTGAGCAGCTACCAACAGCACCCGGGGAGCAGTGTAGCGGGACGGTACCTTACTCAAGGGAATCTCAGTGGTACGCAGGGATTCGAACCTGCAACCTTCAGGTCCCTAAGGCGGTGTCCTAACCACTAGGCCTCCACTGCCGACCGACAAACATATTAGGAGAAAAAACCTACGTTTATTCGCAATTCCATCAGATTATTTGGGACAACGCTCCGACATGTTCCCATACCTTGGGCAGTGGAGGTCTACAGGTTAGGACCTTGCCTTTGGAACCTGAAGGTCGCAGGTTTGAGTTCCGGCTCGGGCACCACTGAGGTTCCCTTGAGTAAGGTACCGTCCCGCTACACTGCTCTCCGGGCGCTGTTGGTAGCTGCCTGCTGCTCCACGTGTGATGGGTTAAATGCAGAGGTCACGTTTCGTTGTGGTGCTTGAGTGTGTTCACAATGACAGTCACTTTCACTTCACTTGGTGTGGTATTTCCACCAATTCGCACATCCACACAAATTATAACGTTAACATTTTATTAGGGGTCACATACCGCAGTGTGGTGCTTAAAGTAAAATGAAGAAATTAATTGTGGCGTGAACACACAACGATTTCTATGGGTCACATCAATGCATCAGACTGTGCGATAAGTTGTTCAATGCACCGATACACACTGATTTATTGTCACACCTAATATTTGCACACTTGCCTGGTATGCACTTCGCCGTCTTGCATATAAATTTCTTTTTTTTTTTCCACAAACTGCTTGAACAGGACACAAATGCAAATAACCTGTGGAAGACTGGCCACAGCAAACCTGAGTTTTAGACCACACCAAACTTTTCCTCCTTGTAAAAAAAGGCCAGATTAATCTGGTCAACGAGTGGACACAGTGGACAGTGACAGGGATACACAGTACAAGTGTAAATCTGCTAAAAACAACAACATTAGCAAACAATGTTCTGTGGGCACATACACACAATACAGCTCATTTGCCAGACAAAAGCGTCATTCAGTTTACCCGATTCAGAGGCAAAACGAGCAGTCTGCCCGTAGCTTTTCGCCTTCTGACGTTTTCGGCCAAACACAGGTGTAATGTTGTGTTTTTAAGTTTAAAAAGGCGTAAAAACGAAGCTAATCTCGGGCTAACTAACGTTAGCTAACAGCAGCCAGACAAAAGCTCGGACTCCGGTTAGACAGAGGGGGGAAAAAGTCCAACAAGTGGCATAAACAGCTTATGAACTTACCGTGTTCGCTGGATAATCTCCTCGTTGGCCTAAAAAACGTTAAATGGGCATTTTTATGTTAAAAAGCTCCTCGGGAACGTCCAAAAGACCCCGACAGTGCTTCGCGGCGGTCGAGCGGACTGTTCTGACTGACTGACTGAGTGTTAGCTCGGCGGCTAACTCACTCAGCGCGCTCCGCTTCGCTTTAAACTTAAAAAAAAAATCCCTCGTAAAATCAAACGGACACGCCGAATGGATAGACAAGATGACGGACCATTAGTCTGACTGATTTAAAATAAAGAAAAGGCGTTTACTGAGCCTGAGGAGGAGAGAGAGAGCGAGTGACCGCATCACTTCATCACTCTCTCTCTAAACTATCGGAGTTTCTGCGGCGACGGCGGCGATTCCAGTTTAATTTTTCCCGCTGTCGGTGGCGACCCCTGCAGGGCGGACGATGAATCGCTGCACACAAAAAACGGACTCCAACGGCGTATATGGGGAGGGGCGGGGCGAAGGGAGGCAATCGCCCCTCGGGTCTTTTTACACAGGGTATGCGTTGACGTCATTTTTTAAACGTCCCACAGGAGGACTGGGTGGCAAAAGGTGCATTTAATAGAGAAAAAGTGTAAACAGGGAGCAAAGCAAACGATTATCTACATATATTATAGGCAGTTGGGGCTGATCGGCCGTAACAAACACCACCTGCCTAATACTGAGCCACCCCCCCTCATGTCGTAGTAGTAGTAGTGGTAGCATTGGTAGTAGTGATGGTGGTAGTAGTGGTAGTGATAGTAGTGGTAGTAGTGATGGTGGTAGCATTGGTAGTCATAGTAGTAGTAGTAGTGGTGGTAGTAGTAGTAGTGATAGTAGTAGTAGTGGTAGTAGTAATGGTAGTGATAGTAGTAGTAGTAGTAGTAGTGGTGGTGGTGGTAGTAGTGATGGTGGTAGTAGTAGGAGTAGTGATAGTAGTGGTAGTAGTGATGTTGGTAGTAGGAGTAGTGATAGTAGTGGTAGTAGTGATGGTGGTAGTAGTGGTACTGATAATGGTAGTAGTATGTGGTAGTAGTAGTGGTGGTAATAGTGGTAGTGATAGTAGTAGTGGTGGTAGTAGTGGTAGTGATGGTGGTAGTAGTGATGGTGGTAGTAGTAGTAGTAGTGGTAGTAGTGATGGTGGTAGTAGTGGTAGTGATAATAGTAGTAGTATGTGGTAAAAGTAGTGGTGGTAGTAGTGGTAGTGATAATAGTAGTAGTATGTGGTAGTAGTAGTGGTGGTAGTGATGGTGATAATAGTAGTGGGTTTGGTAGTAGTGATAGTAGTGGGTTTGGTAGTAGTGATAGTAGTGGTGTGTTTAGTAGTAGTGGGTTTAGTAGTAGTGGGTTTACTTGTAGTGGGTTTAGTAGTAGTGGCGATAGTAGTAGTCAGTTTAGTAGTGGTGGGTTTAGTTGTAGTGTGTTTAGTAGTAGTGGGTTTAGTATTACTGGTGGGTTTAGCAGTAGTGAGTTTAGTAGTAGTGCTCCACTACACCACAGAAAATCTTTCCTGGAAGTGCAGTATTCTCCTCCCATGTGCAGTTTTATCAGGTGTGATACTTACAAGTACAATAGTGCTGATGTAGCTGTTTACAGCATATAGTTGTAGATAATATAGTATATGGTGTAAATATTGTTTAAATAAAGAACCATTATATTCGATTTTATAATATAATATTATTTATGTTTATTTTCTTACTTTTTATCTGCCTCCCTGTCCTTGCTGTCCTGTCTGACCTGCTGTAAACGACAATTACCTCCGGGGTCAATAAAGAATCTGAATCTGAATCTGAATGGCGCTGGCTTGGACTTGGTGCTCGCTGCATTAGCACGTCGCCCTCTTGTGGCTGAATCAAAGCAGCGCAGCATCAGACCTCTGTACTGTGGATCACACACAGGTGGCAGTGTGGGTTGATTTATCTCAGCAGATTTCTGTAATCTTTTGTTTACAGAGGGAGGTTCAACTTGGATTAAATCCGTTTCCCGCAAAATAAAGGAGACACATAACGTAAAGCACATAACGGAACAGTTTATATATTTTTCTTAACAGATCAGATCTGTAGATGATTTCAGTAGCTCAGTGGATCTGGATGGAAATAATCTTTAAATCAGATGCTGTTTTAAAGATTGTAGTGGTTCTGAGGCAGAAAACCACAGGCTTGGTCTGTAGAAATGTAAACTTTATACAGATAAGTGACGAGCCTCAATGCACCTTCCCATAGATCTGTGGAACTGTACCGGAGAGACGTTCTTCCAGAAGATAAGGCCTCAGTTGTTGTAGCTGAACACGGTCCAATGGCATTTAGTCCTTATGGTGCTCAGTGCTCCCCGTGGAGATAAGATCCGCCCTTGTGGAACACAGCTGTACCTGATACAATCACAACAGCGCCACACGCTCACTCAGTGTCACTACTGTGCTCAAACAAGTCACAGTGGAGGTGTTTCTGATAAAGTGGCCAGTGAGTGTAGTCACATTGCAGCTGTTTCTGGTAAAGTGGCCAATGAGTGGAATCACCATGCATGTGTTTCTGATAAAGTGGCCAGTGAGTGTAGTCACAGTGGAGGTGTTTCTGATAAATTGGCCAGTGAGTGTAGTCACAGTGGAGGTGTTTCTGATAAAGTGGCCAGTGAGAGGAGTCAGTGTTGGTGTTTCTAAATAAGTGGCCAGTGAGAGGAGTCACATTGGCAGTGTTTCTGATAAAGTGGCCAGTGAGAGGAGTCAGTGTTGGTGTTTCTGATAAAGTGGCCAGTGAGAGAAGTCAGTGTTGGTGTTTCTGATAAAGTGGCCAGAGAGGAGCAACAAAGTGGCTATTTCTTATAAAGTGTCCAGTGAGTGTAGTCACAGTGGATGTGTTTCTGATAAAGTGGCCACTGAGATAAATTACAATGTAGGTGTTTCTGATTAAGTTTCCAGTGAGTGTAGTTACAATGCAGGTGTTTCTAATAAAGTGGCCAGCGAGTGCATACACTAAGCACGTGGGTGCAGCTAGTTCACTCAGCAGCTGTGGGCTAGCTGTAGCGTTCTGTAGGGTGGTTCTTGGTTCCTGGATGTTCTGTAGCTTTTCTCTGAAGTGCTGAGTCATTGTTTCCAGCCTCACTGTGAAAAGTTGTGCAAAAGAACAGTAAACACTGACTGACTGACGGAGGTTTCTCTCTGGAAATATCAGACTATGCACCAGCACAAGGAACCAAAACTTTTGTCCTTTCTTCATTATTCAGAGATTATTCATAATTCAAATATTCATAATTAACCAATCAGAATGGCCTGTCACCTCCCCTTAAATAGGCAGGGGCGGAGCTATGATGGAGCTATTATAATGGAGTGTTTAAACCAGACAAGTGTTTGGTGAGGAAGTGGAACCTGCTGCTCGTGCACGAGGTGAAAATGTGTGAGCGCATCATTTACAGGAACAGCTCTGTTCCACCTGAGCTTTTTAGTGTCATTAGTGCACTTCCAGCGTGAAGCTGTGTCTGTAACGAGTGTCGCACACTTGAATCACTTATGGTAGGTTCCAACTACTGCAGACCTGGAACACTTCACAAGAGCTGTCGTTCTCTCGACACCCTGTCCGGAACATCACTTGTCCAAGTGGCTCAAATCTTTACGCTCCTGCTTCAAGCGCATCGACTTTAAGAACTGACTGTTTACTTAGTGTCTAATATATCCCGCCCCCCCCTTGACACATTGTAATGAAATAACCAGAGTCAATGTTATTCACTTCACCTGTCTGTGGTCTTAATGTTATGGCTGATCAGGTTGCGCCTCTGTTGATCGAGGCAGCGGGAGAAGTGGGTTTAGTGGGGCGTAACAGTCGGCTGGTGGGCCTTCACGCTCCCCTACCACCTCGACATCTGAGTAACGTGTGATTTTTGTTGCCTGCGGGGGGTGGGGTGGGGGGTTAGGGGTTTGCTCAGGGAGGAGGGAGGGCTGACAAAATATTTTCTTGACCAAGAAGGAATTTGAAGTGAGGTTCCTTGATTGTGAGGCCGAGGCGGAATGCGTGAGATCTGGCAACCCTGGACCTGTGGGCTGAGCATCGGTCCACACCGTTAACCCCGGCTGTAGGCCACAACATCAGCTGAGCTCCATAGCAACGTTAAAACACATGTCTGCCAAACCTTTACATGTGGCGGTCTTGTGTAGCGATACAAGCACGCTCATTAGAATATTAGGCCACGCCCACAAATATCTGATCAGCTGTTTCCAGCGGCGTTTGATCAACTCGTTGATGTCGTTCAGATTCGACCAGATGTTCGACAGCACGACCATGCTCGCAATTATGCAAAGATCTGTAATATTTGATGTTAAATTCTGTGGGATGTTACATTGACACGTGTGCACGAGCTCACGCGTAGGCCCTTGGCCCCTGCCAGCTTTGCAGGCGCAGGTATGGAAGTGCAGCCAGGCTGTTTCACGCTTCTGCGCATCTTGTGGTGTTTAGTGACGTTTGTCACCCAGGGAGGGTGACAGGGCGTTGGTGACTGTTAAGGGCGTAGTTGTCACTTCAGGATGTGTTGGTTTCAGATGTGGCCGTCTTGTGGTACCAAATAAAGGGGGAAAAAAAGCCAAACACTCGCAGTTCGCGTCCGACCGATGTTGTTTTTCTGTCTCTTGGTGATACCCGAGAAAGAGGAAGCCAGTTCAAATTAAGAAAAAAAGAGGAAAGGCTGTTTTTGTGCTTCATCGCACTTCAAATGTAGGTCAAAGACAAACCAAAGTTATCATAACCTTTAATGCACCATCAGCCATAACATTAAGACCACCTGCCTAGTACTGAGTGTGTCCCTCCTGCTGCTGGAGCAGCTCTGACTGTGCTGCACTGTGTGTTCTGACCCCTTTCTATCAGAGTCAACATCACTTTCTACACCACAGCAGCTCTTCACTCCCCAGTGAGCCTCGGGTGCCCATGACCCTGTCGCCATTTCACCACTTGGATCACTTTTGGTAGGCACTGACTACTGCACACCTGGAACACGCCACAAGAGCTGCCGTTCTGGAGACGCTCTGACTCTAGAACATAACTTGTCAAAGTGGCTCAGATCCTTATGCTCCTGCGTGTGACGGCCTAGTGGTGAGGACGCTGCCTTTGAGACCTGAAGGTCGCAGGTTCGAGTAAGGTACCGTCCCGCTACACTGCTCCCCGGGCGCTGTTGGTAGCTGCCCTCTGCTCCACGTTTGCACGTGTGATGGGTTAAATGCAGAGGTCGCATTTTGTTGTGGTGCTTGAGTGTGTTCACAATGACAAACATTCACACTTTCACTTTTTTATCAGTGGTGTGTGTGTGTGTGTGTGAGAGAAGGTGTGTGTGGAGGACAGGAGAGTGTGATGTGAGTGAAAGACCTTCAGTAGGTTTTACTGTCTCCCTCGGCTGGATGAGGTGAAGTGAGAAAACAAGGGAGGAGGCGCCGCATTGACAGTTCCTGTTTGCCGATCATCTTCTGCGAAATGTTGGGTAACCAAATCTTTTGCCAAGATGAAGCTGTTGTAAGAGTGGTGGCATAATTCAAAACATCTCTGCAACATCTACGCGTCATATCGCAACAGCACGTGTGAACTCAAGTGTGCTCCAGACGGATCGAGGAGACTTGGGAATAGAAAACCTGCTCAGTTAGTGATGACTAGTGACTGAGTTTTCCAGCGTCTGAACTGTTTTTACTGAACCGAGAGCTTAGAAATACGATCGATGAGTCGTCAAAGTTCGTTTACTGAAAGTTTTCTCTATCCTCACCATCAGCGTTCTCGTGGAAAAAAACCAATAAATATCTTTTCATTCAAATATATAACTAAAACCATTATTTTAAATATTTAAAATATTTTTTATGACTTTATACTAAATAATTTATATGTTTATTTATTTATTTATTTATATACTTATATACTATAAGGAGATTTCTTGCATAGCTGAACGAGATTAAGTGGACTGATTGATTTTTATAAAAAATATTGTAAATATATATGAAAATTCGTATTTTTTGAATGTTTTCTTTACTATTTATTTCATTTTTTCTGGAAGAGACAAACCGAGCACTGAAAATAATGTAATATTTAATCATTAGGTTAACTGGTTGTTTGCTTATATCGGTTAATTATTATTAGTTTGTTTATTTATTTCATTACTTAGATAATATTTATCATTTATTTTAAAATTAATTAATTAATTAATTTTTCTGTTTATTTAGTTTGTTTATTGTGGTTTGTTTATTTATTTATTTGTTTGTTTGTTTGTTTATTTATTTATTTATTTGTGGGTCCGTGGTGCTGTGAGATGACATGGCCCCAGCAGAACATGACACACGCACGTGTTCCTGGAACATGTCACAATTCAGTGTAGAAAAGTGCAGAAAGTGTCTCAAACTCCGCGTTAACATCTCGAGCGCAGCAGCCCTTTCTCCACTGGGTGTGTCAATATCTGCTGCAAGATACCGTGAGCTTCCTTCCTCGTTAGAACTGCTTATAGCCGAGGAGAACGAGTCGCACACGCACAGGATGGATGGTTGCACAGGCTCCAGCATCAGCAGCAACAGGTACGTCAGTCAACCTGCACCACACACACACACTGCACCGACCATCTCACTCTTATTCACGTTCAGTTAGAGCCACAAATGATGTGATAATATTAAAATATTTAAACGTTAAAATACAGAATAAAATAATTTACCTGTAAATTTACTCTAATTTAATAGTTTAAATTAATTTAAATTTTTAAATTTTTAAATTAATTTAAAATCCTCTCCCAGTTGCACACGAACGTCATTTATACATGTATGAAAATATTGCAAATGCAAACAGTAATAATTTTTTAAATAAATATTTTGAATTTAAAATTAAGCGAATTAAAAATTTGAAATAATTTTGTACTATAAATAGTAAAATGATTTTTTTGCAGCCGTTTGTCATTCTTAAATGCTTTATTAAGTTTGGTATGTTTAATTTTCTTTTATTTCTGCTGAGCTAAACGGGGCATTTAAACTTGGCTAGTTCGGAAAATCACATGCGAGCCTTTTAAACACGCTGATAGTAGTAAAGGAAACCCCACCTATAACCACAGGCGTAGTAGTGAAACCAGAGATATTTAAATGCACTTCAACCATGGCAACAGTGTGGCACCAGACCAGCGTGACCACAAACACAGCTGACTGACACACTTTCCGTTTAAACTGAACTTATTTATCTTAAACCCTATTTATGTATAAATGTAGAATTTTATTATATATTGTTTAATATTTTCACACTAAAAATGATTCAGCAACTGCTACAAATGATTTAATAACCACTATGAATTATTCAGTTTCTACAATGGCTTATTTCAGCGTCCACTATAAAGTATTCGGTATTTATTATAAAATATTTAATTTCTACTATGATTTATTCAGCATTCACTATAAAGTTGTCAGTATCTACAACACATTATTCAGTTTCTACTATAAATTATTCCAATTTTACTATGAATCAGTATTTACCATAAAGTATTCAGTATCTACTGTGGATATATTAGTATCTACTATTAAATATTCAGTATTTATTATAAATAATTTCATATCTAATATGAATTATTCTATAACTACAGTAGATTCTACTTTAGATCAGTGAGAAACCGCTATAAACATGTAAAATGTGAGCTCCGTCGTTCCTGTAGAGGAACTGGCCGTGCATGTGGGCTGTTAGCGTTGAGGGGGTGAGGATTAAGAGTGTTACTGTCATAATGAGACTGACTGGCTACTAAACACTGACCGGAAGTATAGTAAACCAAGCATACGAGACTAATCATCGCTCCTCTCCTGTCAGGGTGCTCTGAGAAGGCCCGAACCTCCAGGACATATTAGCAGGTTGGGGAGAGGGACTTTGATTGCCTGAGCGACTCTGAGATAGAGTCCATCCAGTGAGATTCGAATCGCTCCTCCAGCCCGGCGCCAACACACCCATGGATTTCCTGCACAGCCTCAGCTCCTCGGCGTCCTGCCCGTCCACCTACAGCCACGGCAACACCAGCATCATCCTGGAGCACTACAACTACACGGGCAGGCTCCAGCACCGCAAACCAGACAAGAAGGGGATCGGTCCTCTGACGGTCATCTTCCTGTGCTTCAGCATCTTCATCATCCTGGAGAACCTGCTGGTGCTGCTGGCCGTGCTCTTCCAAGTGCGACAGCGCCACCGCTGGGTGTTCATCTGCATTGCTAACATCGCGCTTAGCGACTTACTGACCGGGGCCACCTACGTGGTCAACATTTGCTTGTCTGGTGGTCAGACCTTCAAGTTGAGTCCGCTGCTTTGGCTCCTGAGGGAGGGCCTCCTGTTCGTCGCGCTGGCCGCGTCCATCTTCAGCCTTCTGCTAATCGCGGTGGAGCGCTACACCACCATGATGAAGCCCCTGCACCAAAAGTCGGCGAGGAAGACTTACCGCGTCTACCTGATGGTGGTGCTGTGCTGGCTAACGGCCGTGGCCATGGGCCTCCTGCCTCTTCTGGGCTGGAACTGCGTGTGCGACCTGAGCAGCTGCTCCACGCTCCTGCCCCTCTACTCCAAAAGCTACATCCTGTTTGCCCTGGTCATTTTCTTCATCATCCTCTTGACCATCGGCGCCCTCTATTTCGCCATCTACTGGCACGTGCGCAGCAGCACGGACACCAGCTCAGTGCGGAACCGGAAGCGCTCCCTCCGCCTCCTCAAGGCGGTCATTTCCATCGTGGGGGTTTTCGTGGTGTGCTGGGGCCCACTGTTCGTCCTCCTCTTGGTGGACTACTACTGTCACTCTCGCCGCTGCAGCGCCCTCTTCAGCCCGCAGTGGGTAATAGCCCTGGCCGTGCTCAACTCGGCCATGAACCCCCTCATTTACTCCTTCGGCAGCCTGGAGCTGCGCAAGGCCATCGGCAGCCTGCTGTGCTGCTGCTGCCTGAGGGTGGGCATTCTCGACCCCAAGAGCTTCATGTCCAAGGAGACGTCCAGCACGTCGGGCAGCCGCCACAGCAGCCTGCGGAACAGCTTCAGCAAGGTGAGGAACCTGAGCACGAGTCCTCAGCCTCAGCCCAAAAACAGCAAGAAAACCAGACTGAGCTCCACCACGTCCTGCCTGTCAGCATCGAGCGGTTAGACCACACAGGGGGAAGGTGTGGGCCTACGCTGCCACAGGACACACACCTCTGGGGCTGTTCCACCCCAACGGTCTACACACACACACACACACACACACACATATGTATGGGTCCTTCTATGAAACGGATGCTATTTCCAGTTCGTTATCATAAACACAAATTTTTTTGATGAAAAACATGAAAAATATGTTGATTCTCCAAAACAAATCACTTTTTCCCCTCAGGCCTAAAATCTAAAATCCCCATCGAAAAACGAAAAAGTATCAAACAAACAGTCCTGATTTTTTGGTCCCGGCTGCTCAGTATGCAAAAGTTAATGCACCCCAGCCAAATTACACTTGTGCACATTGTGACCAATAATGTTTATTTTTTTATACTAAATAATGTGTAAATATATGTATTTTATTATATATTTTTATTATTTAATTACATAACACGTTATTGGCCGAATGTGACACAATGTAACATATATAAATATATACATTTACACATATATATCACTTCTTTTGCACTTAGGCTGTGAGCTAACTTTCACATGTAAAGCCAATGACTCGCAAAACCATCGATGCACTGCCCTTTTCATCAAGGTCAGTCGTGGCGCGACTGGAGGCAGCCGTGGCAACTCTCTGGCTGGAACAGGGTTAGGAGTTAGTGTTCTCCTCCAAGCGTGCGGAGCTGTCCGCTGGGTTCAGCGGCACTTTATTAGCAGCCGGAGAACGCAACTGGAAATCGCCAAACCCTGTGTTGTTCCATTCATGTCACATATTGTTTTGTATATGTTTTTGCATAGATTCTGTATATATACAAAGAGACATACATTTAAAACTAGGGGGCGGGGACAGTTACGAGGTGAACGAGGTGTGGGGATAGTTTTCCTGCTAATTGGAGAGAGACGAAAAGAAAAAGACAGAGAGA
>JBBPDA010000039.1:19659118-19669748 GCA_037974385.1 Arnoldichthys spilopterus
TGTGCAGTGATTGGTCCAGATGAAAGTGTACAGTGACTTGTCCAGACGAAAGTGTGCAGTGATTGGTCCAGATGAAAGCGTGCAGTGATTGGTCCAGATGAAAGTGTGGAGTGATTGGTCCAGATGAAAGTGTTCAGCGATTGGTCCAGATGAAAGTGTACAGTGACTTGTCCAGACGAAAGTGTGCAGTGATTGGTCCAGATGAAAGTGTGCAGTGATTGGTCCAGATTAAAGTGTGCAGTGATTGGTCCAGATGAAAGTGTACAGTGACTTGTCCAGACGAAAGTGTGCAGTGATTGGTCCAGATGAAAGCGTGCAGTGATTGGTCCAGATGAAAGTGTGGAGTGATTGGTCCAGATGAAAGTGTTCAGCGATTGGTCCAGGTGAAAGTGAGCAGTGATTTGTCCACATAAAACTGTGCAGGTATTGGTCCAGACAAAAGTCCTCCATCTTCTGGTATGCAATCACTGTACCAACCACTGACCGGCTTTCAGCGTTCCTGCTGTACGAATGCAAACAGAAATACCACTCCTGAACGTACGTCTCTCTCGTGGGAGCTGAACAGGTGGAACTAGGTGTGTTTAGGGCAGGGACTGAAGGGTTTGAGCATGACTGAAGAAAGATTCCTGAGGGTCTCCCCCAAACCCCCCTGAGCTTTGCCAGCACACAAATCTGTAGTTGCAGTTCATGTGCCCTGGGGCTTTCCTGTATGCACTTGACTGCAGTTTCCTTCACTCATAGCTTCAAAAAAAAGCTTGGAGATCATACTGTATGTATCAAACTCACTAATATGTACAAACACCTTTGAGTTTCATTATTTGTGAAAGGGAACCCCCCTTCTATCATGTGAAGTGGCCCCTCAGACTTTCAGGCTACTCTTATTCAATAATTCCATTGCAGATGGTTTCCTGAAGGCTAGAGCACTAACGTTTTACATTTTCAAGCAATATGTAAAGATTACCACTCCTTAGCCCAAACATTGGTGTCTGAGGTTTGGAGCTACGAGGCTAATGTAGCTAACAAATAATGGAAGCTTATGTACATTCATTTATGCTGTACACCTGAATCATCACACAGTCATCTAAAACCAAGTAGCCTCTAATCGACTCCAGGCTTTAGACCAGTGCTGAAGGTATCGTGTTACTGGTAGAGTCCTAACTATTGGGTGGAACTGGACATGACTAAATGAGTCGGAAAATCAGGAAAAATCCCATGCTGGTCAACGAGAAGCGTTTATACTGTCATTAATCATGAATAAATCTTTAAAAATAAGGTCCTTCTTGCTTCTTGTGATAACTGTGCATATTCACCAGCTGCCTTAGCCCACACTTTTTGGTTTTTGTCACAAACATTTAGGCTGTGGGCAAGTGGAGGCCTAGTGGTTAGGACGCTGCCTTTGAGACCTGAAGGTTGCAGGTTCGAGTCCCGGCCCGGGCACTACTGAGGTGCCCTTGAGTAAGGTACCATCCCGCTACACTGCTCCCTGGGCGCTGTTGGTAGCTGCCCGCTGCTCCACGTGTGGATGTGTGATGGGTTAAATGCAGAGGTCACATTTCGCTGTGGTGCTTGAGTGTGTTCACAATGACAAAGAGTCACTTCCACTATTTCAGTGTTCATTTTTAAAGCTCTTTCTACGGTAAGACAGACCTATAGTCCTCTCACAGCCCTTTCTGGCATCCAGTGTGAACAGGCCTCCTTCAAGTCAAGACAAGGCAAGGCAGGTTATAGTGGACATTTTTATTCACAGAGGTCATTTAACAAAGGCTGGTTTTGCTGGACAGGAACAGCAAACAAGCAATGGCCACTGTGTCGTCGCTCAGGTGTTTAACACGTGAAGCTTACAGGCTGAACAAATTATGCTCTCACTTGGAGACTAAACATGGCGAGTATGCTTCAGAGTTCCTCCTTTGCAACTTTCCTCTCTTCAGCCTGGCGCCAATAGCAGCCCGAGACCTCAGCTATGACATTAGGGGACATGTCTTACAAGACATTAGCGAACATGTCTTGCTGATTGAGTATGTTCAGGGTTCTTCGCCAGCGGAGATGTGAAGGGTTAATGGCATTTGCGTGCAGACACAGCTGTGCCCTTTCCATAATTACTGTGCATTGCCTCCAGGCGTTCAGTGGGCAGGTGTGTGATGGAGCATCTGAAGACAGTGAACACATTCCTGCACCTGAGTGCACGGGGCCCCCGTTCAGTCTCTACCTGTCAGTTGAGTTTCTGAGTGAGTTACAGGGTTGATGTGGAATTATATTTCGTTTAAGGAGATTCAATGATACACTGACACATAAATTCCACACAGGCACTGTGAGGCGCATTCGTCACGTAATTGTTCCTTCATCTTCTGAGCAGTTTTGAGCCACTCAGGTTAAAAAACACCTCGTATACTGTTAATAATCTGTCATAGAATAAGAATATGTGAGTAACTAAATTTGGAACATTATAATTCTGAGGGGGACGACATGTGAAAGTAACTATTTGTCCCTGTGAACACACCCCATCAGACAAAGTTCAACACACCATGTGACCTCTGCATTTAACCCATTTACACATGGAACAGTGGGCAGCACCCGGGAAGCCGTGTAACGGGATAGTACCTTGCTCAAGGAAACCTCAGTGGAACCTGGGTTGGAACCTTCAACCCTCAGACGACAAGGGTCCCTTACCACTAGGTCACCACTGTCATGTATATGGACTGTGGGAGGAAACCCATCAGACATACTAAGAACATGCAAACTCCACACGACTCCCTAGCTGCCTGGGCTGGGACTCGAACCCAGGACTTTCTCTCTGTACCAGCCACATTATCATTTTACTTAAGACGCACCCTGGTGTTTCAGTAGTGTCATTGCACAGACAAGTCCATGCAGTGAAGAACCTACATTATATGTCAGATTGAACATTAAAGTGAGAGTCAAAAAAATCAAGTTTCCATCACCACGATCAGTGCCTGAAGTTCACAATGAGGCTGATGTAGCTAACAAGTAATGGAAGCAGACGTGTGCAGTCACTGTTGTAGTGTTGCTGACTGTTCTAGAGTTGCTGTTCCAGAGTGCTATGAGCAGTGAAGTCATATTCTGTGTGCTGCATTTCTACAGTGACTCCTTCATTGAAGAGTCTTGGCATAGAGCTGCTGCTGTTCACCATCTGGACTTCCAGAAGGCCTAGAGAAGGGGTCCATTCCTAGAGAGCCCGTGTCCAGGACAGTTTGGTGATTTCCCTGGAAAAACACGTGGTTCAACTCGCCTGTTAATTGCCAGGTGTAGTGAGTGTGTCTGAGGAAGGGAGCTACCAAACTGTGCTGGACGCTGCCCTTCCAGGACCGAAGTTGCCCACCCCTGGCCTAGAGTGACCTTCTCCCTCACAAAAATGACCCCAAGCACCATAAATCAGAATTTCACTGACTGACTTCTCTTTCTAATCATGTTGGTGGTTTATCTGAAACAGTAGGACTTCAGTCCAGCTCCTGAAGGCCTGACCAATGGCAGAGCTCGCTGAGCTACTGAGATACCAAATCTGATTCCGTCAGATTTGATCTGGTGCTACAGCTACAGTACTTACAGCATGACTGTCATTCAAGATCATAACGTCCACTGAACATAAGTGATGCGTTACGATTATTTCATTGTGTTTTTCCACAATGAAATATAAACAGAATGATGAAATCATTTTTTTCAAAAATTCAGAATTTATTTTTTTATATATATCATATTAAAAAACTCCCCATGCTGTGACCTGGGAGTGTGTGCAGATCCTGGATGCAGCAGGGTTTTCATGCAGCTTTGTTGCTTTATTGCACAGCTGGTTTTGCCCAACTTAAACCAGTTAGAAAATCCCATCTCTCTCTCACACACACACACATGTTGGTATTGCCATCTTTGCAAGTACATTCCATTGACTTCTGTTATAGGGTATTTCAGTAAAACTACAACAATACCTAAATCCAGCCTCATCCATAACCTCAGTAAACAAAAGACAATTTTTCTGCTCTTTCAGTTTTTCCTAAAAAGGCTGAATTTTGGGGAGAAAACAAAACGGTTCCTTGCGAGGACCTGTGAGATGGAGATTTTCCAGCATTCCTAACGTTATCCTATCATTACATTCGGTCCTCACAAAGAGACAAATACATGGACACACACGACATAACTACCTGTCAGTGGTGAACCTGTAGATGTTGTTTAAACTTGCTGTCACTGTTGCTGAACAAAATGCTAAGTGTTTCAGCTACAACACGACTTTCTGCAAAGTCACTGTAAATCTCAATTTTTGGGTGAGGTGAGATCCTTTGGGTTTTCTTCCACATCTGGCTGTTCATCTTGCACTGTAAAGTGTGGTGTCCTCCACATATAAAGGATGAAAGCTAAAGTTAGACTTCTGCGAGAGAAAATGGCCTGATGAGTGGAGATCTATGTGTGCCTGATGACTACCATTTTTCACTCGGGCAAATGGAGGTGACAACGTGCCCTAAAATAAAGAGCGGGCCATCATTCATCCTGACTGTCTGTAATACCCAGGACCACAGTGTGACACTGCAGGCGCCTTCTTTAACCCCTCAAAGTCACTGTTATTGCTGGTGGTAGCCGTAGTGTGAGTAGTATGTGTAGTATATGTAGTATGTATGGATTATTTCTGATTTACAGTGGTGCTTGAAAGTTTGTGAACCCCTTAGAATCTTTATTCTGCATAAATATGACCTTATGTCAGGTTAGGCCTGTACCACCAGGCTTGTCTTAAGTTCCTTGTCTGTAGTGTTTGCACCCTATTTGTTCCTGTGTTTGTTAACCACGAGGTCATGTTTATATAGTCCATGTGATTCTTAGCCCTGCCTTGACTGTCAGCTGTGTCTGATTCCTGTGCTTCTCCCTCTCCCAGGTGTCTGGTATATATATATACAGTACCCCTGTGTTTGCTCTTGTTGGTTATCTGGTCTCTGTCGTACGTGTGCTGTTTTCCCCACAGTGTAATTTCTGAGCGTGTTTCTGTCCATTCTTGTACGTAGCTTTAGTCTTTGTCTGTAATCTTGACTTAGTAAAAGTGTCTGGAGCCGGGGACACTTACTTGACAATTAGTAAAAGTTTACATCTACTCCCTGCAATCAAAACCTGACACCTAAAACATCACCAGAGTTTCATACAAGTCCTAAAAGTAGATTAAGGTATCCCAATTAAACAACCGAGACAAAATTATAATACTTGATCATTTATTTGTTCAAGACAATGATGCAATATTATTAAAGTCATGTGAATCTAGAACCATGTTTTCAGTCAATGGCATAGCAATCAGGCATGAGTGAGTGCCCAGTTTTACTAATAGAAAAAGATCTTCGCAAGGCGTTGGTGAAAGTGTACCATGGTTAGAACAAAGAGGATTCCTGAGGAGCTCAGAAAACGAGTTGTTGATGCTCATCAGGATGGAAAAGGTTTCAAAACCATCCAGTCCACAGTCAGACAGGTTGTGTACAAATGGAATAAATTCCAGACCCTCCACGGGACTGGTCAATCAGCAAAGATCACTCTATAAGCAAGGCATATAATACCCCGCAAGGTCACAAAGGAACCCAGTGTAACAATGTAAAAGCCTCTCTCACATTGGCTAATGTTCATGTTCATCAGGAGAACACTGAAAAACAGTAGTGTGCATGACAAGGCAGCAAGGATAAAGCCAACGCTCTCCAGAAACAACATTTTTGCTCATCTGCAGTTTCATGGACAAAAGGAAAAGCCAAAAGGCTATTGGAAAAAGGTTTTGAGACCAAAACAGAACTTTCTGGCTTTATTGGAAAGTGCAATATTTGGAGAAGAAGAGTGTTTGTTGTTCAAGAACCTTATCACATCAGTAAGACATGATTGTGGTAGTATCATGGATTTGACATGTTTTGCTGCATTGTATCTGCAAAGCCTAAAGGACAATTTCTGGACATCTGTCTGTGGACTGTGCACACAAGTTGTTCTACCAAAGAAAGGGGAATAAAGTCTCAAACTTAACCCAACTGAAATGTTGTGGAAGGAGCTGAAGCAAGCAGTTTGTATGAGGAAATCCACTAGCGTCCCACACCTGAAGCTGTTCTGTATGGAGAAATGGGCTAAAATTCCTCCAAGCTCCAATCCATGTGTAGAACTGATCAACAGTTACTAAAATGTTTACTTGTAGTTATTTCTAAAAGGGGTCACACCAGATGCTGAGTGAATGTTTACTTACTTTTCCCACAGATCTGTAATATCTAATGCAACGTGTAAAGCACAAGGTGCAACTAACATTTATGGACGTGTCCAAATCCATTTTGACGAAGGAACAAACAGACTTTGCGCCAGCACATGGTGCTAAAAGTTAATCCTGGGTGTAATATGCAATAAACCAATCAGAATGGCCTGTCACCTCACCTTTAAAAGACAGGGGTGCATGAGCCATGGCAGATTGCTATTATAGCTGTGCTGTATCTGTTTTAGGCCAAGGAACCAGAACATGTGCAGAATCATTTGTGGTTTTGAAAATGTTCACACATGGCATGAAAATGAGGAATACAAACTAGCAAAACCACTTAGCATTGCACTTTCCACAAAATAGGGCCCTGGATCATTTTCATAAAAATGGACATGGAAAGGGGTTCACAAACTTTCGAGCACTAAACAAGTGGAGAGATTGTGTATAAACTTTCAGTTTGTGAATGGTGGCCTCGCTTGCAATGGAATAAAAATCTACATAAACAGATAGTCTTCATTTGTATGCAGCAAATTCAGCGCACTCCCAGCTTGCCACCCCAGTGGCTGAACCATTCATATTTCATCAAGGCTAAACCTGTTATATATTCAAGTGCTCTGGCAATACAAGCTGGATGGTGGAAGCAGCAGTAATGGCTGAATGGTGGATGTAGCAGTATAAACTGGATTGTGGATGTGGCAGAATAAGCAGGATGGGGGGTGTGGCAGTGGCTGGATGGCGGATGTGGCAGTGGCTGGATAGTGCATGTGGCAGCATAAGTTGGATGGTGGATGTGGCAATGGCAGGATGTGGGATGGGGCAGTACAGGCTGGATGGTGGAAGCAGCAGTAATGGCTGGATGGTGGATGTGGCAGCATAAGTTGGATGGTGGATGTGGCAATGGCAGGATGTTGGCTGGGGCAGTACAGGCTGGATGGTGAAAGCAGCAGTAATGGCTGGATAGTGGATGTGGAAGCATAAGCTGGATGGGGGTGAGGCAGTGGCTGAATGGTGGATGTGGCAGTGGCTGGATGGCGGATGTGGCAGTGGCTAGATGGTGGATGTGGCAGCATAAGCTGGATGGTGGATGTGGCAATGGCAGGATGTTGGATGGGGCAGTACAGGCTGGATGGTGGAAGCAGCAGTAATGGCTGGATGGTGGATGTGGAAGCATAAGCTGGATGGGGGTGAGGCAGTGGCTGAATGGTGGATGTGGCAGTGGCTGGATAGTACATGTGGCAGTATAATCTGGATGGTGGATGTGGCAGCATAGGTTGGATGGTGGATGTGGCAGTAATTGATCTGTGGGAAGATTATTTACTTTAAAAAGTAACTCAGACCTTAACCCACACTCACACATCCTATATACAAAAATGGTCACTTAAAAACCCACTGAAAGGTTCTGTAGTGAACCACAAGCGGTTCTTCTAAGGAAAAAGTGCCCAAATCAGATTCTGGTGGGCCAGTGCTCAGCACAGTCTGGCAGTTTTTCTTCCTCAAATACACTTGCCAAACCCAACAATTAACAGGTTGAACGAGGTTTTGCTTGCGCAGGGATATCACCAAACTGTGCTGGACACCAACCCTCCAGAACTGGATTCAGGCACCCTGTTCTGTGGCATTGCCTCCTTTATGGCACCCTTGTTTTTTAAGGGTGTGTGTACCGGACAGTAGATGGTAGATGTTGGTTGTGGGGGTACAGGCTGGACTCCTGTTCCTGCTGAGCTGAGCCAGCTCTCTGTGGATACACTGATACCAGCTTAGCAGGCACTGGAGGCCTGGCCCTGCTAGATGTTCCATGTTTTAGTTGCCACTGTTCTTGGCTAGCTTGGCCCAACCCTGCTGTCATGAGCTCTGCATCGATGACTGTACACAGCCAGGTTGCAGGTTGGGCATGTTTAGACGGCTGTAATTTGCTTAAAGTTTAGGTTCTTCAAATACCGTATTAGCCAGTGTAAATATTAGCTAGACAGACTTTCACAGTCATGTAAGCTACCATAAAGTGTTCTTTCAAAAACAACTTTAAAAAGTTCATTTGTTAAAAGTAAAAAGTGATTATAAGCTACCAAATTGTGCAACTTTACACATAATTGCATTGTGTACACTTGTGTTGTATGAACAGTACAGAGATCAGAACATTTTCACAATCATGTAGTTAGAGCACAACAAGCTCGAACACGACCCAAGCTAAGGTTCGAGAGTTGGTTATATACCTATGACGTTAGAAGGGCTAGAGGGGCAGGCGTTGCTTAGTGATCGGTGACAAATTGCCTGGGTGTGTTCACAGCGGTCAGATTCAAAAAGAAAGGAAATGTTTTGAAAGGGCGGCGCAATTACTGTAAAAAAAAAAATCAATGATAAAATCTTTTCATGTGTGTAGTTTCGGTAAGTAACTGCACAAAAAATTTGCAAACATGGTCTTCTCTTACCCGGAGCACAGTTTCACTGTGGAAATGATTGTGTGAGTGTAAGAAAGAAGTTTTATAGAAAAGCTAGATTAAATATACACATTTGACAAAGACTGAATGAATCCTAGTAGCCGCTAATAAGCATGATGCCTTTTGCTTAATGCTAAGTAGAGGAATGGATCTGTATTGATGCATCAACCCAAAATGTATCGATGTGGCCCATAAAAAGTGATGTAAGTGTGTATTTACTCCACAATTTATTCCACAATTCCACATTTATTCCCTGATTTCACTGTGAGCAGTGTTTTGTACTGAGAAGCTGCTTCTTCTCATGACCTCAGTGCTGCGTTTGACCTTAAATAGTAAAATATTCACATTATAATGTGTCTGCACGTGTGAGATGATGGAAATGTAGCAGATTGTGTGAAATTTCATCATATTTCATCATGCTGACTGCAGACCCCAATATTCCACCCAATCACATCCCTGCAAATTGGTATGAAAGTCGTTGGCAAAAATAATCCATGTAGGATCCAATCGTGATAAAACAATGTATTACGTCCCTTATAAATTGGTCATTCTTTTAAACATTTGTAGGGATTAATCTGCATAAACATCCCATTTTGCATTCGTTGCTTTTGCGGTGCATATATAAACGTATTTACAATACAGCAAGTTAGCTCCGCCCACCTGTGTTATAAGGAGTGTTTCAGCCTGGACTGCTTTTTTTTAACAAGGCACAGTACAGGGCAGCCAATTATAGCAGAGGTTATTTGTATATTTTTGTCTTAAAGACAGAGTAACGAAAACATAGAGGGGTAATGGACATGATAAATTATGTGAGTCAATGGAAATGTAGCAGATTATGTGAAATTTGATCATATTTATAATACTGACCGCAGACCCCAGTATCCAACAGAATCAACCGAATGACATTGTTGCAAATGTTAAAGTTTCATAAACGTATCTGATTGCCAGCAAAAATAACCAGTTTAGGATTAAATTGTGATAAAACATGTGATTTACACCCCTTAGTTTGCAACATTAACGTTTTTGACTAAACAACTTAATTCTAAATTTTAAACGAGTTAATTGTAACTTTATCACCGCTAGAGTAATATTAAACACAGTCAGTGATAATGAAAGTGTTTGGGGCACTAAAATGTGCAACATTATCTTCCCAGTTGGTTTTGCCAATCTCTGCTAATGGAGGTTTGACCTATTGCCCACTCGAGGTCAGCGGGCAGCCTCAGAGGCCACGTAAATCAATGCTCTTGTTTGAAGCCAAAACTGCTCTTTAGGGAAAGTCCACAGGAAACTAGCATGCCATAACTGGCTTGACATTTCCAAAGCGTTTAGTCATGCTTTATGAGAAACTTTGCCACCCTCTCACACACCTCTATGCCAACCTGGCAGATCTCAGATGCCTCTGAAACTATCGTTATTACACCCTGGGGCGTCTCCAGAGAAGCTAGTGGATATCCAGCAAAGAGCTTGTGCATCCGGTCAGCTCTTTCACTGCAGACGCTGAACTTAGCCACTGTGAACAGTACATTTAAGGGACCAATGCTCACCAATTAGCTAAGCTCTGTGCCTTGTGCAAGTGAAAACCTGTAGGACGTTTGCGCTGGAGCGAGGAAGTGGCTTATAATGCAGACTGTAGTTTATGCAAATGTGATGAATGAACAGATAGCTGGCTGCTGCTCCATGTATGGATGGGTTAAATGCAAAGGTCACATTTCATTAAGGTTTTATGTGATGGGGTGTGTTCACAATGACAGTCACTTTACTTTAAAAAAAAATATATATATATATATATATCTGTTACTTTTCAGGAAATGAAAAATGTTGTTTCTAAAACAACTAAACACAGAGTCGTCAAAATTGGTATCGTGTCTCTGTATAGACATATGGTCAGATATTCACACCAGCCTTTAAAAATGAATCAGCAGATTCCAGCCTTAAAAAATGAATCAGCAGATTCCAGCCTTTAAAAATGAATCAGCAGATTCCAGCCTTTAAA
>JBBPDA010000039.1:19669848-19680563 GCA_037974385.1 Arnoldichthys spilopterus
CAGCAGATTCCAGCCTTAAAAAATGAATCAGCAGATTCCAGCCTTTAAAAATGAATCAGCAGATTCCAGCCTTTAAATATGAATCAGCAGATTCCAGCCTTTAAAAATGAATAAGCAGATTCCAGCCTTTAAATATGAATCAGCAGATTCCAGCCTTTAAAAATGAATCAGCAGATTCCAGCCTTTAAAAATGTGAGTGAGTGATTATTTATCATTGTGAACACACCACAGCACAGCGCACACTGCACCACAATGACACGTGACCTCTGCATTTAACCCTTCCGTGTTGGAGCAGTGGGCAGCTAACATGGGGAACAGCTTGGGGACAGTACCTTGCTCAGGGGAACCTCAGTGGTACTCAGTGGTGTGGGGTTTGAACCGGCAACCTTCAGCTCCATAACTGCTGCACCAACACTGCCACTAATAATGTTCCTTGGTTAAATCTTTGTCAAACCCACAGACGGACATTAAGGGTGACCAATTGCACTGATTCATGTAAATTAAAAACAAAAATGACCAAACATGGAGATAGGAGGTTTGCGCCTGACAGTGACGATTTATAAGTGCAACAAATGCCTCAGGAACTTTCTTTTCTTCCCACATCAGACAGATCTGCCAGCTACACTTTCCTTTTGGCTTCCTATTCCAGTAAGTGATTATCTATTCATTCCTGAGGATACATGATATTTCCAAAGACGTGATTCACTGTTTGTGTTGTTGAGTTTGAAAAACATACCGAGGGGCTGCGCTGAAATGAACTGGATGCCTAAGGGGTTGCGCAAACAAGGACAGAACACCCTTTAATTTAGAGCAGCACTCTAAACGCGCAAAAACTTGCACAGCATCAAAGGCATCTCGGACATCTAGTGTCGAATAGTCGACGTCAGCATAATCTCGGTGAGTCTCCAACACTCCGTTGTACGTACAACAATGTGCACCCACTGACATCTTTCACTGCCAGACCCCTTCGCTTCAAGGTGCAGCTGGAAGGTGTGGCCGCGTGCAGGTGGCGTAGGCCCCGGAGAGCCGTGCAGGGGTGGAAATCCCTGGCAATGTGATTTTTATTTCTGTTTGTCCACCAAATCACGGTGCCAGGAACCCTCCCCGTCACAGTCAGCCTGGCAACGACTCCCCGGCTCCAGTAGCCCCACCAGCTGCGGCTCAGATGCTCCCCTGAGGCCGCTCTTGCCCTGCGGGTAGAAACAGAGAGGAGATCGTAAGCTTTCCCAAAGCCAAGCGGCATTCTGGAGTTTATCACCCAGAGCGGCCCACCCCTGTGGGTTTTGTCTGGAAGCACAAGTTGGAAGTCAAGCCAGCGCAATTTAACCCCTTATGCTGTGGGCTTATCTCCCATGTACTGTCTCAAGAGCGTGTTTTCACATAGGCATCTTTCAGTGTACACTATACACAGACCAGCCATAACATTAACACCACCTGCTTTATATTGTGTAGGTCCCCCTGACACTGGGATCAGTCCAGACAAGCTAGACTTCACTGCTCACATGCATCAGTGAGCCTTGGGTCCCCATGATCCTGTCTCCAATTCTCCAAGTGTTCTTCCTTGGATCACGTTTGGTACAACTGCACACCTGGAACACCCTACAAGACCTGCCGTTTTGGAGATGCTAAATCGTCTAGCCGTCAAAGTAAGGGCCTTGTCAAAGTGGCTCAGATGCTTACGCTCCTGCTTCCAGCACATCAATTTCAACAACTGACTGTTCGCTTGATGCCTAACGTATCCCACCACTCTGACAGGTGCTGCTGTAATAAAATAACAAGATAGTCGATTTTATGGCTGATGCCTTCTGTGCCTTTTATCACAGTCTACAGTGTCGTGTTACAAAAGAAACATAACAGTAAATACCACAATTTTTTTCAGCAGAAGCTACAAAATACTTTACACGAGTGTAAAAGCGACACATTCCAATTAGCATATTCATCCACCTAAACTAGGGCTCCAGCTCACAATTACGTCTATAATGTTTTTCAAGTAATCATTGTAGCCTCCGTGAACCCACGTACAGGTGGTGTAATTGGGTTTGCACTGAACTGAGACCCTAATTATTTCGTTTATTGCTCTGAGTATAAATCCAGTTCTGCGTTACACATAATTCAACATTTCTTACAGCCTTTTTGATCACTTCAAAGGCTGGACCCAAGGGCTAGGAATAATCATCTGCGAAGATGGCATGCTTGAACTTGGTATACTTAAACTTGGAATGCAATTATGTGTGCCTTGATATGAATTATCTTGTTTGGTGAACAGTCATGAAGTGGATGAAGGACTTGGGCGGAGATTAAACAGCAGATGTGTCCAGTCGGTGCACACAGGCGCAGATGTTTGCTCCAGACTCGTCGTTCGAGTTCGCTCGGTGGAATAGCACCACGCTTTTTTGAAAAGGCTTGGACAGTGTGCAGCAAGTAGCTACTGGACAAATCCCAGGAGCTTCTTTTTAGGGGCTGAGAAAACCGAATGGAACGTAAGCAGTTCTCTCACTCTTCTGGAGAGCGATTTGATCAGTAACACTAAAACATTTGCCTTGTGAGAGAGAACGCACACTGGAACTGTGCAGCTTGTCCCTCTCGGCCTTAAAATGTCTGTACCCCTTTCTTAGAAGCCTGAGTGATCTGTTAGACATGGGCGCTCCAGAGAAAGTCGGAGAAAATTTCAGACCCATGACGAGCTGTAGAAAATGTCCTGTATTATTGTTGCTATCCTCCACTGGAAAATTCCGGGGCCACCCTCGCAGAGGCCTCATAAAGGCCTGATTGTGCTGTGCCAGTTAGCCTGAATCTTGATTAAAGCAGGAGCAGCACTAAGGTTTCTCAATAAAATGCAGACCATATGAAATGCAGCAGTTGGGCATTTTCTGCATGTGCTTCTAAAAGCCGGAATAATGTGAATCTAAGTTCAAACGAGAGTCTGTTTTATTTCATCATAACTAGCCAACTAGCTACATCCACAAACTTCCGTTAGGCGTGTTAAAGTAATAGTTGGGTGCAAATCAAATTTACACAATTTTCCACTTGGACCAGATGTAGTCAAACAGTCCCTAGAACACTGTAGTCAGCTAAACAGACCAAATACCTTGCTCTTGAGAACAGAAGGTCGCAGGTTCACGTCCCAGCCGGGTACCCTTGAGCAAGATGCCATCCTGCTACACTGCTCCTAAGGTGGAGCAGACTTGTGGACGTGGTTTATGGCTCGGTATGACTTATGAGTGTTTTGCAAACACCAGCCCTGGTGTTGACTGAAACTGAGGCCTAAAAGTTTGTCCACAAGTTAGTGGGCAGTGGTGGCCTAGTGGTTAGGACACTGGTTCGAGTCCCGCCCCGGGCACTACTGAGGTACCCTTGAGCAAGGTACCGTCCCACTACACTGCTTCCCGGGTGATGTTGGTAGCTGCCTGTACTCCACGTGTGCACGTGTGATGGGTTAAATGCAGAGGTCACAATTCGTTGTGGTGCTTGAGTGTGTTCACAATGACAAAGAGTCACTTTCAGTGCCACCTTATTGTATTGTATATGTATTTTCACTGAAAGAGTTTGGGCTCCTATAAAGTTCTGTTGTTTGTTAGCAACAGTTCTAAAGGACAAAGGCAACAACTGGACACATGTCCTGGCTGTTTGACTATCTGGGGTTAGTGGAATGTGTCAATTTTTCACAGAAATGTTCCTTTAACAGTAGTGCTATAGCTTTAGCCGTAATAGCTATGGTTCTGGTGTCAATTGTTACGTCTGCGTTCCATGTTTTACAGAGTGGCAGGGAAATGCTACTTTTGGTCATTCTTCATCGAAAAATTGCTGAGATGGCTGAGGGTATATAACAGCGTCTCTTAAACAGAGCACATCGGTGCAAAAATGTAACCTGCAGGCAAAAAAAGCTACGTTCAACCTTGTGTTAACCTGTTCCTCACGTCAATGAAAATTAGGAACACACACACAGAGTAGGGCATCAGCAGAAGTTGGGGCTCCTGTGGGAATTGTCTGCAGTAACCTTCCAGGCTTCACTGACTTCCATTGCTGCAGGAAAGCTGAAAGTTCACCAGGTTCGTAAGGCTTGGGAGGAAAGCCTGTTGTCTATGAAGCTACATCATATTTCAGTTTCTGGACTTTAAATTCCATGTTCTGTTCTAAAATGTTTTTCTGTTTTGTTTTTAACCAGCTCTCTGGCCAAACAGCAGAAGGGTAATGAGCAGAAGGGAAAACTAATGCACTCTTTGGTGTAATGAAAGTGACTTAAAGCCCTCCACGGCGAATGGTACTACAGAGCTTACGCTGCTTAGAATGTCACAAAGCTCTCAGCCGGACGAGGCTGAGCTCCAACGAGCTGCTGTGCGCTCAAAGGTCACGGGAGATGGTCTCTGAGACGGATGAGATAATGCTCGCGCTCCGTGGCTTTAGAAGTGGGAGGCGAAGCGATCTATGTTAGAAATGTCAGCTCTCGCTCCTGCACACATCTCTACAGTGCAGCATTAAAAGGTTACAACCGCTGTTCACCTGGCCAGAGTGGGCAGGACATCGCTAACGTGATCGACGTCCCTGCAGGATTTTCACAAAAACACGAAAGGTCACATGTCTGCGGACGGTCGTTCAGGGAACCAGTGCGCCATATAGTGCTCGTATTCACCAACAGGAGCCGTCAGTTTCTTTAGAAGACGAACGTACCTGTTGATTTTAGTCGAAAAATAGAGATTGAACCAATAAGCCCACGAGAGGCTGCGCATTACAGTAATTTCCCCATGCAAACTGGGATAAAATCCACTAAACAAAAAGCAGTAGGATTTGCAAAATGCAGTATGTACTGCTCAGTAAATAGGTGCTTTAATTCTTGTTTTCCTGCCTACGGTTTAGCCCCAGCCATTCACTGAAGTTATAAGCAGTGTTTCAGCCTGGACTGCTTTTGAGCCACAATACAGGGCAGCCAATCAGAACAGAGGCCATTTACATTAGTGGGCAGTGGTGGCCTGGTGGTTAGGACACTGTCTTTGGGACCTGAAGGTCGCAGGTTCGAGTCCCGGCCCAGGCACTACTGAGGTACCCTTGAGCAAGGTACCGTCTCACTACACTGCTCCCCGGGCGATGTTGGTAGCTGCCCACTGCTCCACGAGTGCACGTGTGATGGGGTAAATGCAGAGGTCACATTTCGTTGTGGTGCTTGAGTGTGTTCACAATGACAGTGTCACTGTCAGTTCAATTCAATTACCTATTGAAACTATTTCTATATTGCTTTATTCAGTTTAATGTTATTTTGTCGTAATCTTTTATTCCCCTTTTCATTTGCGCAGTGTCTGACTCTGCTGTTTACACAACCTTTTCTGAACATAAAAAAAATGTCTGACATGGAGGAAATTCCCGTCTCGCAGGAGTAAGTGCCCGGCAGCGTCTGAACCTGATCCAGTGTGGACCTGCGTGTAATACTGCACCAGTGCACAATAGGCTTCACACAGCATTGGTTGTAGCACTGGGTAAACATATCATTGCCTCCCAGGCTATGTTACCTCTATGTGGAAGGGTGGAATCTCTACAATGCTTTATTTAAGCTGGTTCTGGGAGGCTATTAAGGCTGTAAATCTCAGCCAGCTCCAGGAATTTCATGGGTGCTCTGTTATTTAGTTTGAAATCTGAGCTGGCTGAATCTACAGTAAATCTCTTTTCTTGGGTATTGATGGTTCTATGCCATTATTGTCTATCTCTTATAGGTAAATTCCCCCCAAACCACCAGATTTTAGGAGAAAAAAGTCCCAAAAGACCTTCTCTGACTTGCTTTCAAGAAATGTCTTTGTGACCAACAGCGAGGGTCAAAGAAGCAGAAATGGCCAGATTTTTTTTTTTTTAGCAGAGCATAAAATGACAAACATGCATCTCTATGACTTCTGCTTTCATAGACAAACGTGCCTTACTCCAGCAAGTAGTTCTTGTGCCATATTAATTTTTAAAGCCTCTATAGCTCAGAGAAAAATTAAGATCCAAGCCCTGTGTCTTATGATAAAATTACAGGTGTTTGGTTTGACTAGTTTGTGTGTTTTGGTCACCTCTTCCTCAGGGCTCATTGTCCAGTGGCAGATTTTGAACCGCTGGAATAGAACTGTACTTACTGCCATGACCAAGGTTCATGGGAGGATTCCCTGTTTTTCTTCTTTCGAAATTCATTGCCAAACCTGATGGTAGATACCTGACATTAGTACTGACTAAACAGCTTCTACATGTATCTCCACAAAACTAGTGCTTTCCATGGGGGAAATCTTTTTTGCAAAGGGAGTTTTTTTGCTTTCTTCTGTTGACTCATGGGCTGCATCACTACGCATGTCAGAAATTCAGTTGAATTAACAGCTTCAGCTCTGAACAAGGACGTTTTTTTTTGCTTTCAGCTTATTAATGGCAGATGGATGTCTCGATTCATTCCTAAGGCAAAGGAATTCAAATGGAACCAATCAGACTTGGAGATGTTTCCTAAACTAGCCTGTTTTTTCTTTCAGAAAAGATTTTGATTTGTACTTGAAGAACTTTCAAATCTTTGCTTTATTATTGGTATGCTGTGTTTTTCCAGCTTAGTGATTGTGGATCATGGTTCGTTTTACATTGACTACACATGGAACTAGAGCTTGACTTCAAAGATTAAAATGATAATATACAATATTCAAAAGCCAGTATGTTCTCACTATAGTTCAAGTTTGGTTTATTGATTGATATGTATGTTAACGTTGGGTCAACAGCACAATGAAGTATGTGGGACAAGAAGAACCAGTAAACTCAGCAGAAGACCTTGATAAATAAGAATGGATATAAAGTAAAAGTAAAAATAAAATTAAGAAATAAAAAAAAATGTATATACATATATAATATATAAGAAGAATATTTACAAATATATAAAGAAACTGTGGGAATATATAGCTTTAGCGAACTGCACCTACTTTGGAGGGAGTAGTTCTTTCTTGAGTAGTTTTTGGCTTTTGTTTAAGTATATTGTGTTAAAGGGAAAGCTTGTTGTAATTTCCCCTTTAAAAGTAGAAATGTGTTAATTTCCCCAAGAGTACAGAGTAAAGATGATGTTTTCAGTCTCCATAACCTCACATTGTGAAGTCTTGTCTTTGTGTCACTAAATGAGCTAACTGGGTAGAGGGATTGTCCCTGTACTTCTCTACGAAGTGGAATATAATTAACTGCAAGCACCATTTCCATAAAAAAGGATGTTTTCCAAAATGCAATTAAAACAAGAATCTGTTTAATTCAAATGAATCTTTATTTAACTGACAAAAGTGGAACGAGAGAGTTTTTCAATAGTTTTACTGACCAATTGCATTTTGTAAATTCTAGACAAATATAGCATTTCCTTACTGCAACATGCTCAACAGAATTTGAGACCGAGGCGCGTTTACCATTGTTACATTACCTTTACTTTATATAACATTTTATAATCATTTTGCAACTGGAAATTTGTCCATTCTTGCTTAATATAAGACTTCTGCTGCTCAGCAGTCTGTGGTCGCCACGGTCACATACATTTTCAGTGGGAGATAGATCTAGACTGGTAGCAGACCAGTCAAGCACATGCGCTCTGTGTCTACGAAGTCACACTTATATAAAGCCACTGTGGTTTTGTCACAGCAGCATTATGGTTTAAAACAGTGCCGCCTAAGGGTTTCCGACCTTGCCCTTTACTCACCTAGAGTCTTTCACACCGGTGTTACAAGAATATTCTGTACATTTCTCAATATTATTTTAACTTGTGTTGCAGCATGTTTTATTTTTTTATCTCTCTCTCTCTCTCTCTCTCTCTCTCTCTCTCTCTCTCTATATATATATATATATATATATATATGACCGGAAAAGGCCTTAAAACCTGTGTCATGATGAGATAATGGACGGAAATGTGCTGCTGCATTTGCTCATATTTCCATCTCTGGTATATGCAGACATGCACTAGTCAGGCCCTCTGATCGAGCTTATCTAATTAATGCTGAAGAAGGTGCGAGGGGAAGGCTGCTGAGTCTTGCCATTACTCATACTTGAGGTTTCTGCCCAGTAGTACTGTGCATTTAATCAAACAATTATGAAAACAAGATCATTGAGAAAATGATTGTGCCTCATTCCATTTTGCAGTAAAGCTCTTGTTTTGGCGTGTAGTAGCCCTGGATTCCACTGGGTTTTTCAGCTTTTCTGTATTTTTTTCCTCCCCTGAGGGCTCCCTATACAATGCTTTTGATTCTGCTGGGGTTTTTATTGAATTTTCTTTGTAAGGTTTTAAGGAAATCCACTGTTAAAAAGACATTTTTAAGTTCAACAAATGCAAAATAATTAAGCAGACGTACTGCCCGGTCTGTGTTTCTGTTTGAGGAACTTTCACTGTGATGTTTGGAATGTAAGGTCAGTACAGTATGTACCCACATATAGGCATGTGACCCTGGACTTCAGACAAACACACACACACGACATGTTCACTGTCAGTCTGGTTGTAGTCGCTTCTTGCCTCATGGCTCAGTTTGATGATGTAATGGAGTTTTGTGTGAAACATTTGTGTTTTCTGTGACACTACTTGTATAATGTTTTTACAGATTTTTAAATATCTTTTATTAAATATTTTTTGTTTCTGTGGATTGTTTAAACTTTATTCAATGTTTGATAAAATCACAAGCATTAAAAAACCAAAATAATTTCATTTTATATACATATATATTTAAGGATTGATGATTATAATTTTGTTTGTGTTTATTTTTTCATGGTCCCACTTGACTCGCATCATTGTACTTCTTCCTAGCTAATGACATTTTCACTACTCGCTCCAGAGAAAGCTTTATATGAAGTTACAAATTCCTCCTCTTGTTATGGTGGGGAGAGGGGTTCACCCTTCTCCGCTGGAGCTTCTGGAAGCTAGTGTGTGCCACACGTGAAAGCAGCAGCAGCAGCAGCAAGAGTCTCTCAGTTATGTGGATTTATTAAAACCTAAGGGCATCTTTATCTTCTCTCTTTCACACATTGCAGGCTGTGGCTTTACCGGGGTTTTATCCTTTGTGCCGGGACACGTGTGTTCTCCGACTAATTCAGGATGCGGTCCTCTTCAGTAATGGAGCTGTGTAGGAGGCCCATATAGAGCCACTGTTCCAGCTGTAACCAGACACCTGCGTAACCTGAGTAACGGCAAGTTGTCAGGCCGCCGTACTCAAATGAGCGATGAGTGGAGATACGTCACCATCACACTCACGTGGCACACCCGTAATGCCGCTCCATGGGATCACCACAGCGCTCTGGCACAAAGAGCACCGCCTTACGGTGACCGCACTTAAGCATAATGTTGGGCCCAACTGTCCATGGTAACCCTTGGTAATACATGCTGCAAGTTCTAAGGTTACAACAACAGTTCTGCCTTAGACCAGAGCAGATCTTCTGCATTCATTCATCCATGTCCCCTGACGAAGCGAACCATGTAGAGTCGTTTTGCGCGGATGCAAATCGTCCATTGTTGCGACCTTCTGTGTTGTGCTCCGTTACCCTGCTGCGTCATGGCACCATGTGTAGTGGAAATAAACTGCAGTAAAACACTTATTGTGTCATGTGCCATCCTGTTGCCCCACAATGTAGTTGCTGTTGTTGTTGTGCTTATGAGGGTGGGTGTTCAGAAGGCTAACTTTGCTGCTCTTGTTTGTTTCTGTCTCCCCCACAGGGCTCCGGAGATCATTCTGGGCCTGCCGTTTTGTGAAGCCATAGACATGTGGTCACTGGGCTGTGTGATAGCTGAGCTCTTCCTGGGCTGGCCGCTCTACCCTGGGGCTCTGGAGTATGACCAGGTAATTATTCTGACCGTGGCTGATTAGCCCCCTTACTGGCACTCCCTCTTTGTTCCTGCAAGAACAACATGCGAGTGAAAACTCGGGCGATGGCTCTAAGGATTATTTAACGAAACTAATGAGACAAATTAAACTAAAAAAACGTCTTGATAAACGCAGCGAATCTCTGTTTTCAAAACATGGTTTAAATCTTTCCATCATTGATTGCAGAGGGAATTGCTGCTGGGTTTTCTGCAGGTTTCCCTTACAGCCATAAACTGATGGACATTTGAATTTATATGAACTTGTGAGTGATTATTTGTCATTGTACAACACAACACAGCACAACACAACACACAGTGCACCACAGCCCATCCGTTAAGGAGCAGTGGGCAGTTCACATGAGCAGCATCTGGGGAACAGTGCTTGGGGATGGTACCTTGCTCGGGGGAACCTCTGTGGTTCTAGTACCAGTCTGGGATTTGATCCCGTGACCTTCAGGTCACAGGGGCAACTCCCTAACCGTTACACCACCACTGCCCCGAAATTGAACACATAATGGCACAGTATAGCTATTTAATGCAGACTTTCTGGATTTTGGAATATTTGAAAGGTTGTGCGTGGTTTGATCCTGTGTCCTCTGAATAGATGGTAATTTACTAATGAATACAGCCCTTCGCTGGAAAGGGGAATTTGAACAGACTCTTGACATCACAGACACAAACTGCTGTCCTCTCCTTTAGAAAGTCTGCTCTCAGATGTGATTTCTCACACATCTCTGTGTTCTCTGCTTTACGTCATCTGTTATTCACTGAGCTGTGGTATGTGCTCTCGAGCCCAAACAATCCGCAGAAGAATTTGTTCTGCCATCTCTCCAAGACTGTGTGTGTGTGTGTGTGTGTGTGTGTGTGTGTGTGTGTGTGTGTGTGTGTGTGTGTGTGTGTGTGTGTG
>JBBPDA010000039.1:19691439-19731157 GCA_037974385.1 Arnoldichthys spilopterus
GAGCAGCGGGCAGCTATCAACAGCACCCGGGGAGCAGTGTAGTGGGACGGTACCTTGCTCAAGGGTACCTCAGTAGTACCTCAGCCTGGGACTCGAACCTGAGACCTTCAGGTCTCAAAGGCAGTGTCCTAACCACTAGGCCTCCACTGCCCACAGGTCACATTACATTGTGGTGCACTTTGTATGATGGGGTGTGTTCACACTGACGAATAGCCACTTTTTTCACTCAAAAACTGACTATTTGTCATTGTGAACACACCCCATCAATCTTCTTAAGAAAGGGAAGAATATAGTCCAGTTACTTATAATATAAAGTGCAAAACAAGGGAGAAATTAGGAAACAACAATATTTTACTAGCAATTTTTAATTTGGCTGCTTTTTGAAAACATGGGCTTTAGCACTAACAAAGCACGTTTCACATAGTGAAACATGTAATAAAGAACTAAGTTGTTTAGACCCTGGAGTGACTGTCTCAGTCTGTAGACTAGTTTATCTCAAAGACGTCATCGCGCCTAATACATCAAATGTGCCCGAACTGTCACTTTGACAAAATGTGTGGTTGATTTCTTTCTGTCTTACCCACAGAAGAACGTTACCAGTCATGCACTGCTGCTGGTGATGTCCATATCAGCACTGAGTGTTCGGTGATGGGGTTAAATTTGGAAGCGGGTCCCAGCTCCTCTTAGGCCTCTATCACTTTTTTCTTCAACAAAAAGCCGCAGCCCCAAATAAGGAGAAGGGCCTCGAGCTACTACGAGTGTTTCTGGTCCAGCTCATTCCTTCACACAAGTGGGCTGATAGGGAGTTAGGGATAGCAGAAAGGGAGAACGCAGAGGGAGGGAGCAGACTGCTGACTCTGGTTGAGTTCTGTACAGCCAGATCCAGCATTGTGGTCAGCGTTGGATTTGGGTTCGCATCAACGGCGCTGTCTTCCCCGCTCTCTCTCTCTCTTTCTCGCTGTGTCTGCGTCTCTCTCGGTTTCTCTCTTTCGGCTTCTCCTTAAGAGGAAGCACTGCTGATAGTCTGCTTTAGATTTCTTACATTTCTTGACTTGGTTGGGAACTCAAGTAATCACCATGGAGGCCATCAAGAAGAAGATGCAGATGCTGAAGCTGGACAAGGAGAACGCCATTGACAGGGCGGAGCAGGCCGAGACGGAGCAGAAGGCAGCTGAGGAAAGATGCAAGCAGGTGTGTAGGAGGGTAGAGGAGGGTCATGCAGGGTCATTTTTTGTGGCAATTTGTCAACGTTTAATATTATGTTTTAGATACATCTACTGATAGGCCTCCCATACAGGTGCAGTTTGTACCTGCAGTTATAGACTGTAGCCCATCTGTTGCATCCATCCATCAGTGGGAAAGGGGCCAAAATGACCAAATATTGTTAATTTTTTCTCTTTATTTTAAAATTACTATATGTATATTGAGCAAAAATCTTAGCCCCCTATGTTAATAGCCTAAAGCTGTTTGTCTGAGCTGTGAGTTTCTTTCTGCAGCAAAAAGTTTGTGATTAGTACGTAAACAGTAGTTGATGGTGTGTGAGCTGGTGAGAAGATACAGGTTTGACTCCAGATTTCGCCTCCACTCACTGCATGGATGCGTGTGAAGCTCCATCAGCACCTGATTTCATCTAATGAGGGACTGATTGAGCCCAAAGCAGTGATTTGATGGGAACAACAGTAATACTGGGCTCCACTAGGAGAACTCTGGGACTGGTCAAACCAACACACTGAAGCTCAATGCCCAGATAAACAGCCTTTTAAAATTATTATTATTATTATTATTATTATCTGGGTTGTGGACATTTGCAGAGCAGTGACTTGGCATAATAAGTATGTAAGGCAGCATTCGTAAGGCTATGTGACAACTTTATAAGCCTTTTATGAAGACTATATAACAGATACTTTTGTAGAGGCTTATTCCAAGCATGAGTGGCCTGGAAGCCTGTGTAATGACAACTGACACTTGTTGGAACAAGACTTTCTAAATGTTTATACAGGTTTATGTCAGTTGTAATAAAAGGCTGTAGCCTTATGAACACTGCCCTTCAAGAAAGTCTTACCATGGGAATATCTGTGATGGTGATTTGACTAAGCACATGATTAGATGCTGCAGTGAAAACACAAATACTAAAACAGGAAGGACAGTATAAATAATAACGGTGGCAAAAGAGAACCTCCATTTTTGGATCTCCACATAAGGTTAAATGGATTTCCCAGAGCCATACAGTCCATACCAAGAACAGTTAAGGAACCTGCATTTTCAAGAGTGGAATATATTAAAGAGTACAAACACAGTGCTGCTGAGATTTCAGTGCAAACCGATGACCATAAACAGACCAGGCCACCGCGCCCTGGAATCTGTAAAGATTATCAGGTCCTTCTGAAGAGTTGCAGGAACATGGAGAAACTGATTAGACACAGATTAGAGAAGGGTGTTATGGAATGCTATGTCCACAGCATCCCAGAAGGGCTGTTAGCTCAGACTGTGAATAAATGGGGTTATCAGTTCCCAGACCAGGGAATGCAGATGTGCTAAACCTGGTCTTTGTCCTTCAGGAAGCCTTATTAGCTTTTTCTTATGTCTGGTAACAGGTTGCCCTGTATTAACACTGAATTCATTTTATGATAAAATGATGCATGCATCTTTCAGTTTGAAGTGAGGTGACAATTTGTCATTGTGAACACACTCAAGCACCACAACAAAATGTGACCTCTGCATTTAACCCATCACACGTGCACACGTGGAGCAGCGGGCAGCTATCAAAGGCACGGAGCAGTGTAGTGGGACGGTACCTTGCTCAATGGTACCTCAGTAGTGCCCAAGCCGGGACTCGAAACCTGCGACCTTTAGGTTCCAAGGACAGCGTCCTAACCACTAGGCCACCAACTGTACAGGCTTTATTGTTTTTGCTTTAAGTGGTAGCAGAAATAGTAGTAAAAATACTACACTACTGCTAATATCACTAATAATAATAATAATTCAATCTTTATTGGTAGAGTAACTTTCGTATACAAAATGAAGTGCTTAACATTGTTAGCATTTTTAAGTGCTTAACAATGAATAGATTACAAGATTAAACAAGAAAGGTAAAGTATGAACTAGAGTAAGGCATTAATTAAATCATAAAATAAATAAACAAGTTAGAAAAGTAAAGTATGTATTAAAATAAGGCATAAAAAAATCATAAAACTGATAAACAAGTAACAAAATTTAAGTAAGTATTTGAGTAAGGCATAAAATAAATAATAAAGGAGTAAGAAGAGTAAAGTAAGCATTAAAGGAAGGAAGTAAATGAATAAAACTAATAAATAACAAACGCAGCTTGAAGAGCTTAACAGTAAAAATATAACATAATTAAAATAATAAGAAAAAGTAAAAGCATTGAAGTAAAGCATGAAATAGAATATAAAATGAATAACCTGAAGGTAAAAAATGAGACAATCTTAAAATAATATGTAAAATACAAATAATAAATCAATAAAATAGTAATAACAATAAATAAATGAATAAAATGAATGAAAGGCTGAAGTGAAGAGATTTGTTTTAATCTTTCTTTTAGAAATATGTAGCGAGCTCTCGCCTCTGATATCAATAGGTAGTGTGTTCCAGAGCTTTGGGGCATTATTAATAAAAGCGGCATCCCTGAATTTCTTTCGGTGGTTACTAACTTTCAGCAGAGCTGCCGATGACGATCGTATTGTTCACTGAGGCAAATAGTTAACAAGGCAGCTGGAGATGAAGCTCGGTCTGAGCCCATTTAGAGCTTTCCATATAAGGAGGACGACCTTAAAATCAGTTCTGAATATTAGAGGAAGCCAGTGCAGAGCAGCTAAAACTGGCCTGATGTGCTTTCTCAGTGCTGTGCCTATGGAGGCCAGTAAAGTGTGCACTACAGTAATCAGCTCTGCTTGAGATAAAGGCATGAATCAGTTCTTCAGCATCGGTCTGACTCATAAATGGTCGCACTTCATCTGTGTTTCTGTGGTGTAAAAATGATGTTTTTGTCACCTGTTAATGTGGGAGCTCGGTTCTAAGAAGTGGGATATCTAGAACCAGATTCATAGGTAGTGATATATCTAAGAGTGTGTAGTTACAAATTGTTTGAATTCGTTAACCTGTAAACTGTGATAACATGTTCCAGCTGGACGATGAGCTAGTTGGCCTGCAGAAGAAACTGAAGCAGACTGAGGATGAACTGGACAAGTACTCTGAGGCCCTGAAGGAAGCCCAGGAGAAACTGGAACTTTCAGAGACGAAAGCTGCTGACGTAAGTGAGACGTCCTGTTAGACCAAAGCGCAAAACAACAAATTTGCCACACGACAGAAGAAGGAAGGTCTTGGTAAAAGTCTTCCCTCTGCGAAAACCATAACGTAGCTAGGGGACTTCGGCGGAAACATAATAATCCAATTGTAACATAAAATTATTAATATAGGGCTGCACAATATATCATATGATTATCACTAACATGATATAGCGATAGATCCAAATCTTACAGCCATTTTTCACCCCAATACTGAAAGTGACTTTTTGTCATTGTGAACACACTCAAGCACCACAACGAAATATGACCTCTGCATTTAACCCATCACACGGGCACACATGGAGCAGCGGGCAGCTATCAGCAGCAGCCAGGGAGCAGTGAACCTTGCTCAAGGGAAACCTCAGTAGTGCCCAGGGCTGGACTTGAACCATCAACTTTCATATCCCAAGAGCAATGTCCTAACCACTAGGCCTCCACTGCCAACAATGAAGTCATTGCTGGTTTTCACTTAATAGCAAAGGTCTCATTCTATTACATGATGCCTTTACTTCCACTTACACAAACTTGTGTCTAAAAGCAGCAACATTAGCCAACTTCACCGCATTGAGTAATGGGTTCAGGGTGGTGGTGAAGGGCCATCCTACCCACCTGCTGAGAGTGAGGACAATCACATCATCCTAAACTTGCATATGGCTAGGGCATCGCTTGTGTTTGAACACAATCTCTAATGATACGGTCATTGCTTCGATGAATCAATTTATTCATTTATTCTAGCAAGAGACTGAAAGTGACTCTTTGTCATTGTGAACACACTCAAGCACCACAACGAAATGCAACCTCTGCATTTAACCCATCACACGTGCACACGTGGAGCAGCTGGCAGCTATCAACAGCACCCAGAGAGCGGTGTAGTGGGACGGTACCTTGCTCAAGTGGTGCCCGGGTCGGGACTTGAACCTGCGACCTTCAGGTCTCAAAGGCAGCATCCTAACCACTAGGCCTCCACTGCCCAGCATAGCAATCATATAAGATGACTGTGGGCCCCGTAGCCACTTTTGGTTCCCGTACAACCTTTTTTGGCTTGGTTCTTTAGAGAACCTGCTGTGTAAATGATATGTGACGTACCATTTCAAAGCTGAAAGAACTTCTACATAATGTAAAGGTTCTAGGAAAAGCACCTAAATTGGGTAAAGAACCTTTGCACTATGTACAGATTAGCCTGTAAAGGTTCTTCAGACTCAAACAAGGAAAGGGTTCCTCTATGAAAAGGCTCAGTGAATCCTGTGCAGAACTCTTTGCAGAGTGTACAGTGTTTGCTGATACTGCATGGTCCATCAACATAGTCTTGACTATGTACGTGTAAAGAGGTGCATGGAAGCTATCTCAGATGCAGGTTGAAGTGAATGCTTTCCACCTGTTTCCACACTAAGAGTGAATCACGGAGGGCTTTTCTGCTACCATCTGTGATCCGGCTTTGATCAGGCCCACGTTAATGTAAAAAAGCCCCAAGCTGGGTGCATTCCGGTCTGCCAATGATTCCTGCCTGACTGTCACCAGATCAGACTTGGCAATCGACAGAGTGGAGTGTACAGTAGGTGCATTTATGTTTATAAAACTGTAGGATCGGAGACTGATAAGGTATTTCCTGAGGACAGAGGAGTCACTCGACTTCATAGTAAACAAGCTTATCATAGGCCTTGGTGGGTTTTGGATGGCTTGGCCTGGCAATGTTGGACAGCTGTAGGATGGCCTTCCCTCTCCCCTATCCCTCACCCAACAAGACGTTAGCCACCATGGGCAACTGTTAATATCACACATGTCATTTACGGTGAGGCCACTGGGGACTTTTTGGTCATGGTCCATTTTATCCCCATCACTTTTTGAAAGATATGCTGGTGAACACCATTCTCCTGTCCACCACACCCATATTCATGTTCGTGAACCTACACTTCTATATCTGCTATTGTGTTGATAAAGCAAAAAAGCGTTTGCTGAACACATTTGATTTTTTTCTGAAATTAATTTATTTAGAGGACTCTTTATGGAGAAAAACTTTGGAACTTTAGGAGCTTGAGGAGCATTTCCAGCTTGCTCAATGCTTGATCAAGGTGGGGATAAAACTATGGGATCTTTAGGATAATGGAGTGAAATATTAAAGATGATTATGCAGAAATCCCTGGAAGATCAGACAGAGAGAGAGACCGGGTGTGGGGTGAGAGGGGTTGGGTAGGGTGACAGAGTGGGGGTGTTTGTGGCGGGGTTAAGGGGGACCGAGAAAGACCGGGGGAGGGGTGGGGTGGGGGTGGGGGGTCTCCTTCAAGACTTTTAATAAAGAAAAAGTACCCCCCCCAAAAAAAAGTGGTCCCCAGCACTTTTCAAATCAAACTGACAATTGTGGCTGAGGGTGTTAGTGTTCTCCTTCAAGTGTGTTGAGCTTTCCAACAATGCTGTGTTACATGTGGTATTGGACACTAAATTGTGGAGAAAATCTGAAAAAATCTAAACAAAGAATCAAACCACATGTTTGTCGCAAAATCCACATGAACTGGTGCCTGAGCAGAAAAAAATCCTAACCTTACGTTAATGTAACAGTGTTACAATGTTTTCCAAGCATTTTTGGTTCATTTCTATTGGCCCATTTATCATTAAAATGAGACATGATTTGTCTCATGGTGACGCCACATGAAGGCCGGGTACCATTTTCAACAAACAAACAAAAAAAATTCCTGAGGTTTGGCTATGGCAGCGACGATACTGTGAAGCCTGTGTGGAAGCTACAGTTGTAAACAGCCCAGTTAGAGGAATACTTGTGGCCTACGAAATAACGTGTAACCGTAACGTCCCTCAAAGGGCACCAGCTCTCCCCTGATGGAGCTCACTGCAGGGAGGCTTGAAGCGCAAGACAGGCCTACCGACTGCAGTACTTTCCCTTTGGAACTTTGCCCTGGAAATCTGTCCTAGACTACCCTGCCACATGTCACGCATTAGGAGAAGCCATAAACTAATTATACATATGAATTCTCAACGGCAAAGGAGGAGGGAGGAAGGAAGAAGTACTCAGCAGTGAACAGGACTTCTCAACAGATCCAGGATGGGGGATGAACAGAGGTTTTTTTTTTCGCATGCCTGTTACTGATAAGCCTATGGAGCCATGGGGGCGACTTGGCTCCAATTGCTGTGCAGCAGCCCTGGAATGCTAGGAATGTGGTGAAAGCAAACGAAAAAAGGCCACACTCCTATGTCTAATGAAATCAATGCTCCCTCTTCCTGTGGCTCTTTATTGCAGAGGTGCAGCTCTCATGGCCTGGAATGTGACAGAGAATGAAATTTAGCATCTGCGTGTGTTGGGTAACATCCCTCTCTTTTTGGGTTGAATTGGGTTAGTGAAAGCTTTATATAGCTCAAGGAAACACACATGGCATAAGCATAAAACATTGCGTTTTACAGTTTCTATACTAATCTGTTTTAAATCTCAATTCTATTTGCATGTCTTTTTATTTACTTATGAATAATGACCAGTATCCTCAGTGTATTTTTTTTTTAAGGAGGAAGAAGACATTTGATTTGATTGGACATGCTGTTCAACACTATACCCCATTACCATAATGCAGGGGTGGGCAACTCTTGTCCAGGAGGGCCAGCACAGTTTGGTAGTTCCCCTTCTCAAGCACACTCACTAAACCTGGCAATTAACAGGTGAGATGAACCAGGTGTGTTTGAGCAGAGAAATCACCAAACTGTGCTGGACACTGGCCCTGTAGGGCTAGAGTTGCCCACGCCTGATATAAGGTACAGGCTACTAGCCTTAATAGTGTCTTCCAGAATAGTCCAGCTGTGTGTTGCCCCTCCCCTTCCATTTCCCACAGCACTGAGGTACAAAAGTGTCTATCAACACCACACACTCAAATCCAACAATTTGAGCAGTGTATTGTGGATAGTTTCAGTATTTGAATCTCAACTATACCCATAACTAAAATATACACTGCAAACTCAAAAACTCCTTAGAATTAGTGCACAACTGGGACACATTAGCATATAGCAGCTAAACGGGAACTTATATTTTCAGGCCTTGGAAAGGATGTAAAGTGTATTTCAAGTCAAGTATGAGCTGTTGGCAGCAAAGTTAGCTGCCCATAGCAGACATGTTAGCTAGGCTAATAACTACATTAACTATGGTAGGCTAGTAGCTAAACTAATGTTCCAAAAATGTGCATGGTTGAACTCAGACATTAAAATATATATTTAAAAAAAGACACTGGGAGTAGACATTAAAGTAGGTAATGGTATTGGGTGTATATATTATAAGTAGTCCCCCAAAAAATCACTAAAAACATGGCAAGTTTTTGCAAATTTCCACAGTTTCAAGGGTAAAATTAGTGCCTCGTATCGTTTACATTTTTCGAGTTTTCAAGTATGTGATTTTTAAAAAATTATATTGTATAATTTGTACATTTTAAATTAAATTGTATAATTTTTATATATTTTTTGTTTGCTTATTTATTTATTTAATCATTGTATTTCATTATTATTTAACGATTTTTTTTATTTAATCATTTTGGTTTTTACACTTAATTAGCATGCATGGTATTTTAAGGCTGCGTAAAGGTTGTTTTACATCTTGAAAATGTAAAGATCATAAGGAAACGCTGATCAATGTGATTCCCCTTTAACTCATCAGCCCCATTAATCTAATCACATTCAGTCTACAATATTTTATTTGTGATCTTGTGAAAACGCCACTCATATACATACGGGATTCTAATTTTTAGAGTTCTTGATAAAAATTCGTCCAATGGCCAAAAATGACGGTAAATCGCGATGATAATCGCTTACCTACACAAAGCTATTCAGCCGCATCTCATGGCCCCGCCCACACTCGACCCGTCCACGTCCACTCTGACACGCCATTGGCCAGTTGTGGTATGAAGTAATCCAGCGGTTCTGCCTCTTCTGTGCGCTTTCTCAGCCACACACAGCCTCCCGTACACACACGCACACACCCATTACAGCCCCCAAAAATTCAATGAGACGCGACTAGCTTCCTTCGCCTGTTTCCACAGACGTAAACTTTTTAGTTCTTTCTCTTTTGAGCCGGAGTTTAACTCTCGAGTGGGAAATACGCGTGTACACTTGTCGTTTTTGCACTTTTCCAGCCTTTTTAAGGAATATATATTTGTGACTTTTTTTATAGACTGTGACTTATTTATTTGCACGCATTTTTTTTAGCTTACGCGAGTTTAAATTACAAAAAACGTAAAGAGAAACAGAATGGCAGGTGTGACTTCTTTGGACGCCGTTAAGAGGAAGATCCAGAGTTTGCAGCAGCAGGCGGACGACGCAGAGGACCGAGCCCTGATTTTACAGCGAGAGCTGGACAATGAGAGGGAGCTGCGGGAGAAAGTGAGCCACGTCTGCTTCCTTTTGCTATTCTTCTCTTCTTCCCTGCTCTGTCGCTCTGCCGTGCGTCCCAGAGACGTCCCAGTGCAGGGATCGGGTTTGAAATGGGTGCACAATTTCGTAAAAGTCCAAGCGAGAGAGCAGCAGAGTGTAGGAAGCCAAGGCGTTGGTCTAGACCCTCCCATTTAGTGCAGTTCCCAAAAAGCAAGCAACTTTTTTGGGTCTGATCTCGTGCATTATTGGTTCGTTTGCATGGCAGGAGCTCATGATTGGGGGGAAAAGCGTGAAATGTCGTAGATCAGGCTGTACTTTATGCTTCAGAGGCTCGTTCAGCTCCTGTTTGCTTAAGAAAAGTGTGGCGTTATCTCGCAGAAAGGAGAGCACGTAGCCTGGCCCCAGCAGGCCAGATGTGAGGACAATTCCCCACCCCCTCATATTTCTACTTCTGTAAGACAACACTGACTAACACTCGACTGTCTTCATCTAACTGCTGGTAAGATCCAGTTTGACAGATGAACGTCCCAGTCAGAAGCTGTTTTTGACAGTAACAGTGGAAACTAGGGTTGTAACAATGTATCGATCTGTATCGATAAATCGACCAAAATTAAACACGATCCGATGCATCAATGGGAAAAATCGATTTGCGTGTTCATTCCACAATTGATCTCACTCCATATTACTGTGAGCAGTGTTTTATACTGAGAAGCGGCTTCTGCTAATGACAACACTGCTGCATATGACCTTTAATAATAAAATATTCACATTATAATCTGTTTGTATGTGTGCGATCATGGAAATGTTGGAGTGTTGTGTGAAATTTCAAAATATATCCGATCGCTGGGTAAAATAATGAAGTCAAATTGTGATGAAACATGTTGATTTACACCCCTAGTGGGAACTGGCCCCAGATCAGTGGCACTAAGTGTCCACAGGCTGTGTTTGTGAGCTGAGAAGTAGGGATGTGGGATCCGTAGGCCAATGATGATATCCAGTATTTTTCCTATACCTATATGACAATACAAAAAAAAAGCATTCTGAGCAATGCAGAAATTGGGACTACGTCAACTAGGATTAGAAACATTACATTTGCATAAAAAGTAAGGTAAAATAAGAAAAAAAATTTCACACAAATTCCGCCTTTCCAGAGCACAGAAAATGCACCATTAAATATCACTCTGAAATATTGATCAAATCTAAATATCCACCCAATGCTGATTCACAAATATCCGCTAGCAAGAGTCCAGTTTCATTGCGTATCCCTACTCAAGTTTTAAAGATGTGCTGGAGTTTAAAGTCCCCTCCCCCTCTGCCTGAACCACTCCATCATAACTGGATGACTGTTGGGGATCCTCGAGGAGCAACTTCTAACTTCTCTTGATGTTGAGGAAGGTTTGTGCTCTGATACCTGCTGACGTCTTGGGCGGTGCACTCAATATGGGGTGGAATCCCCGGGAGATTTTAAAGGAATGCTATTGAACGGCCTCTGGCCCAAACACTGCAGTTTCAATGAGACACTTTAGCCTAAAGGCTTGACCAGGCCCAGGTATGAGGATGAAAGGAATGACCTAGAACAAGGCTGATCTGATATCGAGAGTCTCTTAGTGACAAGTACTTTTACAAGACGTTTAAAACTAGGGATGCACAATGAAATGGAAAAATTAATATCTTCATCAAAATATCGGCATTGGCCTACAAATCTCACATCGGCGCGTCCCTGATCGTTTTAGTGCCATTTAGCTGCTGCTTTGTTGGTATTGATTACTACTGTTTCTACAGTGTCTAGGAGTCAAAACTAGGGAAGCACGATGATCTCAGAATCATATCGGTGTCTGCAAATATTTGCTGGAAAAATAACATCACCATCAGCCAGATGTTTAGATTTGACCTACATTTAATAATGATATTTGATGTTGCACTTACTGCAATCTGGACAAGCAGGATATTAATGTGCCAGAGGAAAATTTTTTAATTTTACCTAATTTTAAGTGATTTTTAACTTATATTTTCTAATCCAGGTAGACGTTCTCCCTGTTTACGTCTTTTGTATCAGCTGCGGTATGAGCATTGTATTAGCTTGGAGTAGCTGCATGCTTAAGGGTTCTTGGAGCAGAGGAAGTGTATCACACCACTAGTTGCTTTTGGCTCATCCTGTACTGTGGCATTCCCTGAGGAGCTGAATCAGGATGTCGTTCCTACTCCACATCTGCGCTTCCTGTGGACCCCATTCGTGCTGAGATGACCACTCAGATAGGCAGGAAGCTGGCATGGGCTAAAACGAGGGTCCATTTAGAAATGATGGGATGAAAACGATCCAAATGATCCGTCTTTTCGTCCATGGGTCCAGTTTATGTTGCAGGAGTTTGCCCCTTTTAGTTATAGAGGGATAGTGGTGACTCTATCTTGACCCTGCAGCAACTGGCCACTGCGAGTATCACTTAAGCTTATTGTCGCTACAACATGTATTTCCATTTTGGTCATTTTTTTTTACTCTTTGATATAATTTGAAAGAATCGGCCGCGCTTTACGTAAATTCCATGACGAATGTTCACAGAAATGGTCCAAATGGATTAGAATGTTTCAGAATAGGTTAAGAGTAACTGTCTTTATCCTGAAAACTTACCAAAAGTTGGAAATAAGAGATTTCCAACAGCCTCGTTGTGATTGTACATTGCAGGATGGTGTTTAAGTTATTGACCAGTCATCTTATTCACATTTTTTGGACTGACCGTGGCTTAGTGTTTGAAAAATGAAGCTGTAGATGTTATTCAGGGGTTTTACATACTTTTTCCCTGCCAGATGTGTTAGCAAGTCTCCCTTGTGGGTTAAGTTATATCACACCATGGAAAAGGTCTGTTCATATTGCTCAGTCTTCTGCTTTTCAATGAACTTAACACCTACCAGGCATGTGTATACAAATTCACCAGTGTCCAACTTAACTCTTACCCTAGTTGTCTTCACAGTCAGAGTCAAACAGCACTCACATGACCACTGAGAAGTCCATTTTTTTTATTCTGCTGTGGTGATCTTCCTGTATAGGCCATGAGCCAGTATGAAGCAGCTGCAAACCTGCCTCTGGATCTGATACGCTTCCATTTTCATAATAGGAGCTCATAAAGTAGCCATGGAGATAGGATATCTTTGAGTATTTTGTCTCTGTTGCCTACATGGACACTCACACTTTGTTGCACTCTTGTCAAGGATAGCACACACATGTCAGTGTATAATGGGATTAGAACACCAGAGTGCTGGGGGCCATAACTGCCATAATCGTCCTTCTGCACGTGTTCATTCCAGTCCAGTCTGTGGTGAGTGTTCAACTAAGTAATGTATTATGAAGCTGTAAAGAAATAACTATAGCTGGTCTCTCCCATAAGCAGAGTTGCAGTGTTCTGCTGTTGTTATGGGCTTAAATCCTCTCATAAACTGCACTTTAACTGGAATTCATTGTTTTACACGCCTGGAACCGATCGTCTGGCGGTGCTGCAGGGCCAGACTTTGGAGTTGTCTTCATTAAACTTCCATTCATTACTCAAAAATGAAGGTGCCAGCCCTGGCCCTATCACTGGGATGTCTTAAGCGTGATACCCAGTGATGCCAAAGCCATCCATAGCCATCTCAGTGAAGGAGAAGATGGAGGGCCATCCTACCTATCTAGAGAGAGCTAGCCCAATGATAATCTCCCGGAGATCCCACAGTCATCCAGGAGAATGTGAGCTTAATAACTGGTGATGCAACAGCCTTCCATGGCCTGTAGTCTAAGAGATCATAATCGTCCCTGCTACTCCTAGGTAGGTAGGGTGGAGCTCCACGTCCCCCATTCACTGAGCGTTGATCTGTTGGCTGAAGCATAAGAGACTTATCCGGTAGTGTTCTCCTCCAAGCTCTCTGGTGACGTGTTAGCAGCAATTGGAAAAGATGTAGATGTAGAGCAGTAGAGGAAGCACATGCTAACCTTCATACACACCCTTTCAAGCTTGGTAGCATCATGCTATAGGGGGAAACTTAGCTATTAGGTTGAAATGGCTACAGTTCAATTTTGAAGAAATTTGAGTGGGAAAATGTAGTAATAGAGGTGCCAGCAAGGTTCTTTGGCATAAGAGAAAAATAACTTTTTCATAAAGAACGTTTTGGTTCAGTGGTTTCAAATAATTTTTTAAACCAACTAAGGGAACCTTGGTTCTTTAGTGAAAATTTTTCGCATTTTTATTTGAGAAAAATAAGGCAAAGTTAATGGTGAACCATAGCTTCAGCTATAGTCTTTTTTATAATAAAAACAAGAAACATTTCCCATTTATGAGCTCATAATAAACATCATAAACCCTCTTTTGTTCTCTGTGGCGAACTGAACATTGTTCCCCGCAGTTGTGATGTATCTCTTTTGCCGGTATCCTGTAGGATACACATGGCTCCATTTAGGCCTGTTTTTTGAACTGATTACTCTTACATCTTCCTGGCACTCCACCACAGCCATTCACCAGTGTATGTTTTACCATATATGGTGTGCATTCCCAGGCAGACAAGGGAACGTGATGACTAAGGAAGGGCCATGGCTAGGGAGGGAGTGTTCTGACCCTGAACTGAGGGAGTAGTGGGGAGGGCACAGGATGTTGAGTGTGACTATTTCCTGTGTGTTTTTCCCCCCCTCCTCCTTTCTTTGTCATGGTCTTCCTCATATTTTGTTAATAATCAGCATGTTTCTTTCTTTCATGTCTGTGTGTTCTCGTCCAGTTTGAAAACTTGCAAAGTTCAGAGTTTAATGTCATATTAAACTCTAAGGGCTCATACGAGGGTCCATACTTCAGGTCATCTCTCTCATAATTATGGAATGTATTAGTTTCGTCTTAGTAACTGAATCATAAGGTTTAAAGGGCAGATAACTTGGAAATCTGAGAGTGAATCGCTTTTTGAAATAAAAAGTAGTTTAATATTGATCCTTGTTCCCTCTCTATAGATTTGATATTGTTGGATGTAAAGAAACATTGTTAAAGTTCCATATTTCCATGAAATTCCATAATTCAATCCCCACTGTACACGGTCTATACATTCAGTTCAGCCTGTTTAATTCTATGTAGTAAAGAGACGATGAAAGATGGCCATGTAAAAAGGTTTTTCCTACATAAAACAACACACGTCATAAGTGAATAGTAATAAATTGGTCGTAGTATTGCAACTTTTTTAGCACAACATTTATATCGATACAGATATAAGTATTTATTCATGTTTTTTTATTTTATAGCTTTTAAAATGTAATACACTTTAATTTTGATACATGGTAACATTTCTTTTGAAGTCCACAAGATGGCGCATGAATTCGTTCTTCCTTTGGAAAGAGATCGGAAAGGAGGTCAGAGTTGCCAAGACGACTGCAAAGATTCCTATATGTAGCCCACCGCCTGTTTTCAAGTCGAAGAATCACAGTAATATCGTATCATGGCCCAAATATTGTGACATTTGTGTCTGCAGCAATTCCAGTTTGTGAGTTTATGCCCTTGCCAGCTTGAATCACTCACTATTATCTTGTCCGTTTTTATGGAAAGCTTGTAAAAATGACAGGAGAAATTAGGAGTAGAGGCGTTGAACCCTCTGTGGGTTTCTTCCAGAGGACCATATCAACCCTGACAGTCTAGACAGCGTCAGATGATGTATATTTCAGTTTAGTGCTAGAGTTATTTGTGTGATGCACAACACAGTCATCTACTAGATATATTATCCTCTCTTGGTCCCCAGTGTGTGGTGAGGAATTCAACGTTGCTGCTGTTACTAAAAATTGGATGAACTTCAGGTTTGCCTTTTCTGCCCAGGAGGAACAAAAGAGCATTCTTTGTTTTTCAGATTTGGTCCTGCTTCCTAACCTTTTTATCTAGCTTTTTTTGAACTGACTGTAGACACAGCCCACACTCCACAGGAATCCACAGCGATTGTGCAGGATGCCAGGATTTCTCACCCAAAAGCCTGAGCAGCCAGCCCATGAGGGAACGGCGCTCTGGAAAAACGAGTCCAGCTTAGTTTTCGCATGTGCCATGCTTTCTCCAAATCTTTCTTTCTTCTCAAGGGCTCTGGATAATCTGTTGGGACAGATTTGTGTATCTCTGTGACTTGGTGGAGCTCGCAGAGATATTCATTGCAGTTGTAATGTAGTAAGTGTCTGACGGTTTGAGTATGTTTGTTGCTCCCTGTAGACAGAAAACCACCACAGAGGCTCTGTTGTGTCCGTTCTGAGGCGAGGCTTTGTTTGCCGGAATCTCGAAGGGAGGCGCAGTTACACAGTGTAAACATTTGCTTTTTTGTACGCTGTTGATTATGCACCGCGTGAGGACGGCCTTGTTTTTCTCGTTCTTAATGACATCTTGACATCACCCTAGGGTTTTCTGAAGGAATAGAGACTTGCTGTGACAATCAGTATAGAACATTTCCTACACATCTGCCATTATTTCATACTGAAAAATGCTGAGGATGCAATTTAGATATAAATCCACCAATTAAACATAACCCCATTAATACTACAGGCGCTGTATCAGCGTAGTGGTCTCTGATTGGTCACTGTACAGGGCAGAATAAGTGCTTTTTCCTCAAGTCAGTTCACCGCCATCCGTTTTGCTCTTATTGACCCCTGACCTTTGCATCTCATGTGCTCAGGCTGAAGGTGATGTGGCAGCGCTGAACCGCAGGATCCAGCTGGTGGAGGAGGAGTTGGACCGGGCCCAGGAGAGGCTGGCCACTGCCCTGCAGAAACTGGAGGAGGCAGAGAAAGCGGCGGATGAGAGCGAGAGGTCTGTAGAAGCACACAGTGTGTTGGGCCTGCGACTCACTGTCACAATGTTTTGCGGTTCATTTAACGTCTTAAAGGGAAGTTCCAGATCCATTTCACATGATTAAATCTTTAAGATATGAGCAAAATGATTTAGAGTTGTTTTATTTGTGCCATTCTTGACCAACTAAGACCAACTTTCACAGTGGCGGTGATAGGAACCAGATGTCTGAAGGTGACGATTGCGAATTTGAATGGCAGGTGTGAATATGTAGATGCTGCTTGATGCCTGAGACCTTGTTTTACAACCGTTTTAGCCCTAAAACCTTTTAAAATATGCGTTCATGGTGGAGGAGTGTTGTCAGGCCAAATAGTCCTTAAAGGAACCACCCTTTTACCATGAAGAACGTTGTGTTGGTTCACTAGGAGTTTTGGATATTAAACTAAATGGCTATTTGTCACGATAGAGGTGAGTCTAGAAACCAGTGCGGTTAACAAAGAGTCTTTATATATACCGGCGCTCCGGCTCTCGGTAGGAGAAAGCCACGAGGGAAACTTGGTGGCAACTGCCTTTGCTGGAGCTAGGCTCAGTTCAGCTCAGTTCGTACAGAGTTCGATACCATATCCTCGAATGCTAGCGCTTAGCTAAGCGCTTGCCAACAGCAACAACCTGTCGCTGCGCATTCAACACTGATCCTACAGCTACGTACTTCCTAAGCAACACCCACCTGGTGCTGCTCGTTCGATACTGACCCTACAATCGTCGCCCTTCGATGGCATACAACGAGTACCCTCCGTGCTCTCCCCGTGTCTCGGCCCTGCCTATATTGCCTGGTGATGAGGGGTCTAACCAGCCGCACCTGGATTGGGTTGGACCAGTCAGTACTCGGGAGATGGAGACCGGCGCCAACCGCTGGGTGGCGGTAGTCCCCCCCTCCACTGCAGGGGGTCCTACCTGTTCCCTTACACTATTACAGCACTGTAGACATCTGGTTCCTATCACCACCACTGTAAAGTAATCTGTGTTGGTTAGTTTGCCCTACAATGAATTATTTCACAACAAACCCACGTTGTTCACATGGTAACCACTGAATTATGCAGCTTTCAAAAAACTGATTAAAATATTATAAAATTCAAATGTTGGTTAAGAAATCATTCTTAAACCTTATATATTTATTTTCACCAGCCAACAGATCCAAACTCATTACACACACTAACTGACTAATAACTCTGAAAACTAAGCCTTAGAATATTAAAAGCCTACAATTTTAAAGAATGTATGAATTCATTTATGTATTTATGAAGCTGCATTTAAGTGTTATAGCAAAAAAAGGTAATACCTTTATACTTCCAAGGATTTAGATTAATATCTGAATAATAAACATAGACTTTAAAAGGGTTAAATGGCAAAAGTGCGCATTTTAAACACATTTAAATTGTGCAATGTGCTGGCAGGGACACAAATTCAAGTCATCCAAATGATGTTTTTGGTAGAGACCCAGCCAAACACTGTAATCCCATTAGCTTGCAGAACATCATTAATGCACTGCTTCTTGAAAGAAGCCTCGAGCTCTGATGAAGGTATGTAAAAATAAAATTATGACCACTTTAAACCGGTCCAGGTTAACCTGAAATAACCCAGAGGTGGAGAATATTTCTTCTTGGAGGAACAGAGCTTTCTCCACCTGGCAACACACTCAGTCACACATTCTCAATGATGAAAATCTGAAGTCTTGTTTTTTGTGGATCAGCCGTGACTGCATCGCTGAGCTTTGATATCATGCGTCCTCCAGAGGTATGAAGGTGATTGAGAACCGCGCCATGAAGGACGAAGAGAAAATGGAGATCCAGGAGATGCAGCTAAAAGAAGCCAAGCACATCGCTGAGGAGGCCGACCGGAAATATGAGGAGGTGAGTTATGAGCTCACTTCTTATTTAAATTGGGTCGTCGAGAGGAGTCTTTTACCTGATCATGATTTCCATGAGCACACAGTGGAATTATTCTACCTACACTTAAAATCATATCATCGCTGTCAGGACAATATGAATATTTTTTTTAAAAAGCCCAGGTTAACCTGAAATGACCTGGAGGTGGAGAACTGGTTTTCATAGAGGATCTGAGCTTTCTCCACCTGGCAACACACTCTGAACTGAGGAAATCTGAAGTTGTTTTTGGGGTCAAGCCATGATGGCAGACCCCATTTCATCATCTTTTTATATAATTCAATCAACCCATTATTTTGTTGAGATTTTGGCAATGAATTGACCAAAAATATATAGTAATATATATAAATAATAAATTTTCCTACTACTGAAACCTTATTTTGGGGAGATGCAAGGTTTTGTTTCAACAGCAACAATATGTACATTTGACTCATGTTTCAAAGTGTTTTCTCACTTGTAGCGTTGTTAGATCTCTTATTTCTCTAAACCTGATTGCTCCTCCTACCATATGTTTGATTTGTCCAGTTCTGTTGTTGCTGCAATAACTGTTAATAGTTTCCATCCATCTCTCCATCCTTGGTGGGGGAGGGGAGCATGTTTCCCATTTCTGCCAACTACAGAGACATGACAAGGCTGGATTTACTGCTTTCTTGCTTTACACATGGTGTTCACCAAATCCAGACATCACTCCAAACATCATGAAGACGAGTTTTTGCTCCTGTTGACCTGTTACAGGGACCTGTGTTGGAGCTTTGGTTCTGAAACCTGTTTTTTCTGCCTCAGGTGGCCCGTAAGCTTGTGATTCTTGAGGGCGAATTGGAACGAGCAGAGGACAGAGCTGAGGTGTCTGAATGGCAAGTGTTTAAGTGTTTAAACCATTGACTCCTTAAACTGTTCAGAAACTTTTATTTATGCAGTAACTGCATGGAAAGTGATGCAAAATGCATTGTTATTATGTAGTGAATGTTCAGTAGTTAAACCCTCAGGGACCTGTGACATTTCTGTCCCTCACTCTTGTGACTGTGTAGCATTAGTTTAGTCTATTTTAGTTTAGTTATTGAACTATAATTAGGTTGTAAATCACAAGTTTCAACACGATTCTATCCAACATCAATTATTTTAGCCAACAATACAATATATTTTCATACCTTTCATACCTTAAAATCTGCAGCGATGCGATTGGGTTCAATACTGGGGTCTGCAGTCAGTATGAAATGTGATAAATTCACACAATCTGCTACATTTCCATCAGCTCACACACGCAGACAGATTATAATGTGAACATTTTATTATTAAAGGTCAAATGCAGCAGAGTGGTCATAAGCAGAAGCAGCTTGTCAGTGCAAAACACTGCTCACAGTAAAATGTAGATACAGATCAATTCATTGTTACATCCCAGTTATAAATAGTAGCTCCTGAATTCTCAGTCTTAAAGAAAATAATGAATGATAAACATCACAATAATAAAATTATTATATAATAATTATTATTAATAGAATTAATTATGAATAATAATCCTTCAGTTTAATGGTGAAACATAATATATGATCAAATGTTTCAGTGTAAACGGTGTTTGTTGCTTCATTGGCTGTTTTTTTTTTCAATATGGCCACTCGCAGCAAGGCCAGCGATCTGGAGGAGGAGCTGAAAAATGTAACCAACAACCTCAAGTCTCTAGAAGCTCAGGCAGAGAAAGTAAGAGAACAGACGCGTTCATTACCCGAAACATTTGTGCAGGAATTGGGCAAAATATGCACGACATGCTGTAGTCCCACCAGTTTGTGTCATGTGACTCATGTTTGTCGTGTCACGTCTTACCGTTAAAGTCTTACTAGATGTACAGTCTTCCAGATGATGAACTAAAGTAAAAACCTTTGAGAAGTAATATCGTTCTGCTGGGCGATGTTGCCCATAACTCACGTGTCCTCCTACATTCCAGTACTCAGAAAAGGAAGACAAGTATGAGGAGGAGATCAAGGTTCTCAGCGACAAACTGAAGGAGGTATGACACTTTAGTTAGAGTAAAGATGACACTATGACCTGTAGAATGGGATGGCCGCTTTCTGACCTTTCCTTCTCCTTTCGCGTCTGAGTCAGGCAGAGACCCGTGCTGAGTTTGCAGAGAGAACAGTGGCCAAACTGGAAAAATCCATCGACGACCTGGAAGGTATGAGCGTATTGATTCTGATTTTGGTGCATTATTTAATAATGGACTGTATCATATGTATTTAGCGTCATTTTTAGCGCTGCACTTTTAAAAATAAGTGGTTCTAAAGGCTTCTTGGTACAGTTTAGGAGTTATCATAATATGAAGGTTCATAGAGCTTTTTCACAATTGCACATCTCGTTTACAACATGATTCTTTAAAGATGCTGAAAAGTTCCTTATGGGCCCGATAAAGTTGAACTGTTTTTTGGTACCTTCATTTTTAAAGTGTCTGTTAACAAGATTTCCTTTAAAAAGGCTACTGTCCACTGATTGTCCCATAATCTGTCCAGAGGTGTGGTTTCTATAGAAAAATGCATGTTCTAGACAGACCACATATAGTCGACATGTTCCTACTAGAATATGTTGCTGGTAAGAATTACTTTTAAATATCCGGCATGGATATGGTTTCATAGGTCAAGAGCTGGTCAGTCCATTGTCCCTAAATACTCATTCTTAGGAATGTGAATGCGATATATGTTGTTTTAACCTGGTTTGGGAGTTGCTAGGAGAAATAGAAGTTTCATATTTCACCAGCTGGGACCGTTTTTGGTGAAGGTGATACATTCTTCAGAGAACATGGCGATATACTTTGCTGAGTAGATGAAATCGCTGTGACAGGCTGTACATTACTCCAGTCTCAAGAGTACTGATGGAATGTCTGGTGTCAGTAGAAGCTTCCTGTTCCTTTACTTTGCATCGGCTGCATAAAAGCATATATGCTTAGCAAAAGCAAGCCGAGAGCATGTTTGCTGTTGGCTAGATGGAAATTTTACAAGAGGCAATGTTTACCTGCCTCCATGTCATTTGCTTAAAGTCCTTAAAGAGGATAGGAGCAGCTTCATGAGTTCTAGTATCATTCTGGTTATGTTCTTCTACAGCTCCGGGTTGTTTTCATGAATGTTCTCCCTCATCTCTTAAACCAGTCTGCTCTGTCTTTTGCTTCATGTTGCTTCTGCTTCTCTTCTCCTCTGCCTGCTTTCTGCTGCTGATCTCCAGATGAGTTGTACGCTCAGAAGCTGAAATATAAGGCCATCTCAGAGGAGCTGGACCATGCCCTCAACGATATGACTTCTCTGTAGCTGTTGCCCTGTTGTCTCCTCTCTGACCTCCTGTCTCTCTTTGCTGGCTGCAATAACTTCGCCTCTTTTCCTACAATCTGCCATTCTGCTGTCGTGACTATGCAATGGAAAGTTTAGTTTGAATAAAAGCTCTTTATTTCCTATTTTTCACTTAGTCTCATTCATTTGAAGCATCTCATAAACACCTGAGGATTTAGGATATATAGAAATCATATAGATCTGCACTGATTAAACTTAACTATGACACATTTCTTTATTTGCAGAATTTATTCTAATGAAAAAAGCTCAAATAAAAAATTGGATATGCAAAAGATTCAGCGTCTTTTCAGTTGATCCACTAGTACTTTTGGTCAGGTCTGAGTGCTTAAGTAGACAGTTCTAGATAGTAAATGATTACCTTTCCAACTGCTGAGCATTGGGTTCAATCTGTTAAGTTTGAGAGTTGAGTTTGAAACGTGAGTATAGAGTGAAAAAAGATTCTGTTACATATGTCAGTGAACCTGTAAATGTCAGTGAAGATACTGAAGAAAAAAAGAGTTGGAATATTACAACAAGACAATGATCCAAACTATACATCAAAGTCAACCTTGAACTACTTAACACAATATGCAGTTTAAGCAGCGGTGCCCGGAGTATGGAGCCCTCTAAAGGGCACGGTGGGGATTTTTGGAGCTAGTTTTGATCATTATATTGTAATGTGCAATACCGCGGCATTGATCTACTCATAGAATCCTACTTTAAACTCATGATTAAATGTGCAGATATGGTTTTACTACTTAAGGATAAGCATCACTGTGGAAACCGTGAAAGCATACTTCAGGATGCTCTCGGTTTTATTCTGCTTTCTCTTTTTGTTTATTAGCTGATGAGCAAAATCAGCTGCACACACACATACACACCAATAATTGTGTGTGTGTGTGTGTGTGTGTGTGAACATTCACACAAATAACAGATGTTGGAAGGGGGTTCTCCTTCTTTTCTTTCCTATTCCTACTCCATCTCTTCCTCTCTTTTGTTAGGCCTCTGTTTCTTCTCTGTCACTCCTCCTGCCTCTCACTCTCTGACTTTACTACTCTTTTTTTTTTTTTTCTCACTCTGTGGGATCACAAAATGACTGTGAGGTAATGTGTTATCTGGGAATGGAAAAGTAGCTCCAAAAAATATCCCCACAGTGACCCTTAGGGGGCATCGTACCAAACGTTCACATGCAAATGTAAGAATATGGGATGTTACAAAACCACATATTGTGCAACAGGTTAGCTTGGGGAATTAGAGCAGCTTTTGAAGAGTAATAAACTGGAAATGACAAAAATAACATTAATATAAGATGCAGATGTATATGTGTATATATACACACAGGACAGTTTGACAGAATGATGATTCATTAGTGTATAAGCAGAGGTAATGGTATAGCTCAGGTGTAGTATTTGCCATGTGAAAGACAACAAAGGTGAGATGATGGTTACAGTCGAGTTCCCACTTTCCCACCATCCTAACTCTTACGTCTACTGTTTGACAGCTTGTCCTGCATGTTGTGTGTCTGCCTGTGACTCATTATGTGCAGTTAATGTCTCCGTATGGATTAGACACTAATCCATGTGCACTGCTCCGCATGCTGCATCTAATGGACACACACAGCGCGTTGCATGCTCTTGTCATTCAGTGCATGCAAATGAAACATAGTGTTGAACAGTCGTTTTGAATAACGGACTAATAGCCACAGGGAGAGCAAAACCACACCGGCCATTTTTCTTGTGTGCAGCTGTGTTCTTTAAACCAAAGTCACCAACTAAAACGTCAGCGCAGACGAGAAGAGTCACAGCAGCTCATGAGTGGTTTTTTTTGTCTTTTTTTTGCAGAAAAATTAGCAAGTGCCAAAGAAGAAAACCTCGGAATGCATCAAGTTCTGGATCAGACGCTCCAAGAGCTGAATAGCATATGAAGGGGGGGATGGGAGAAGTTTCGCCTTACAACATTCCATGAACATCCAGCTTAATCCCATATCTCCAGCTACTCGTACCAGCGTCCTCACGAAGGATTAATTTAATTTGTGTGTCCATAAAATTTCATTTGTCACTCTACCCCCCCACCCCCCACCCCCAAAGTCCCCCAATCTTCGGTGAGTGGTGATGGTTGGCTGCTGAGGTGCTCTTTAAGTGCCCATTAATTTCACCAATTTGTTTTAGTTGTATTTGACACACACAAACACACATTCATGCAAACGTCCAAATTTCTTGCATTCAGCATCCGACACCAGCTGTGTGGTGTGGTCAGATATCAAGTGGATATTGTCTGCCACCTACTGGTCACTTGATAGAATTTTTTTGTGAAGGTATTTTTGAAGATTTTTTTTTTATTATTCAAAATATTTTGATTTTTTTTTTTTTTTTTTTTTAACTTTCAATTTCAGTGTGACATGAGCTGAGCATATCCAAAACCCACAAAAAAAGAATCAGGGACCAAATCAGGGACCAAATAAGAAAACTTATTACAATAATGTGCCAAATTGTGAAATGTGCAAAATAAGGCAAAACACACATACATTCCAAGTCAAACTAGAGGCAGTGCCTTCACCTGCTGTGTGGAAATGTGTGAATCAAACAGCTGTAAGTGCGAAGCTGTAGAGTAACCGGAAATATTTGTATGACGTCATCTCAACATTCCGCGTGTCATAGGGACCAAACTCTCAATGCAGTTCTTTTATGTGCCTCGCTCTGTGCCTTTCTTAAAACAAGTCTACTTTTTTCACTTTCCATGTAATAAATTTGTATAAAAAATATTTGTCGAGACCTTTTTCATTTGATTGTGTTTGGTGCATGCAAATGAATTGCAGAGCCGAAAAGTTACTTTGAATAAAGAATTAATAGCCGCAGAAATTACACAGTCTGTTATTAGTAGTGTTATTGCTGTTATAACACATTAAATGCACAAAATACACTGATCAGCCATAACATTAGCACCACTGACAGGTAAAGTGAATAACATTGACTCTCTAGTTATTTCATTACAATGGCACATGTCGGGGGGTGGATATATTAGGCAGCAAGTGAACAGTCAGGAAAAATGGGCATTAGTCAGAGCATCTCAAAACGGCAGGTCTTGTGGAGTGCTCCAGGTACGCAGTACTTAGTTCCTTCCAAAAGTGATCCAAGGAAAAACTGGTGAATCAGCATCCAAGGCTCACTGATGCACGTGAGGAGTGAAGGCCAGCCCGTCTTGTCCAGTCCTAAAGAAGGGCTTCTGTTGCACAAAATGTTAATACTGGCTTTGACAGAAAGGTTCCAGAACACACAGTGCACCACAGTCAGAGCTGTTTGGCTACAGTAGGGGACCTATGCATAATTAGACAGGTGGTGTTAATGTTATGGTTGATCGCTCTATACTACATAATATGTTTATGTATTTAATGCATATACAGCTGGATGCCTAGCATTTCTTGGGTACTGATCGGGGAATTTGCCCTCAGGAACTGCCTATACTCTTTCGGGAAAGGTTTACACTAGATGTTGAAACATTGGTTTGAGGATTTGATTGCATTCAGCAATGAGAGCAGGGTAAGGTATTGAGGTTGGATTATGGACCAGCCTGGAGTGGGACCAGGATATCATGGTGCAGAGTAGCTCACAACTTTTCTCTCTTCCAAACACAAAAAGTCACTATTTCATTCCTAAAATTGCTAAATGCTAACTCGTTGCTCACAGCTAAGCCTAGGAAGGCTAGTTAACTAGCCTTCAGTGTTCAAATTGGGATAGCTAAGCCTAAAAATATGGTTGTTTTACTCTTATTTATTTACTATATTACTCTTTTCGAGGTAACAAAGTTGGTCAACTCATTAGAAGATGAAACACAGAGAAAATGTTTTCTCAGATGTGATCATCATGACAGTTAAAATACAACAAACTAATGCTAATTTCTTTTAGCATTTCTCACTGCTTGCTCCAGATATTTTAGAGCATTTTACTTCATCTTCCTCAAGTGTTTTTCATTCTTTTATTATTATTATTATTATTATTATTTTGCCACTGCTGTCCATATTCCTATATGAAGTAGTAATGGTGACTCTACCCATTCTACGTAATGGTACCACCCTTTAACCTGGGCTGTACCATTTTGGAAGTGTGTGTGGGGAAGGGCTGTTTTAAATTACAGCAGTTTTAACCTTAGTTATCATTTTTCAGTTGTGTACTTGTGTTTATATGCGTGATGATCATCACATTTAAGACTTATAAGAAATAAAAGTTTTCTTTAGTTTTCAATCTCAACAGCCAGTTTAGTTAGCGCCTTCAAAAAATTACAAAATAGTAAGTAGTAAAAGCCAAAAAAAGAAAAATGAACTTAATTTGAACAATGTAATTACCTGGCCTTTCTTTGAACTCATGTATAGCTGTTTTACATTCCTCCTACATGACTTTTTTTTTTACATATAAATGTTTATTTTTTTACAGATCTGTCCGTATTTAAAAGTTACATTGACTTATTTGTCATTGTGAACACACTCAATCACACACAAAGTGCACCACAATAAAATGTGGCCTCTGCATTTAACCCATCACGTGTACACACGGGCAGCTTGGAGAAGCGCCTGGGGAGCAGTGTAGTGGGACGGTACCTTGCTCAAGTTTACCTCCTTGGTACCCAGTTCTGGACTTGAACCTGTGACCTATTGTTCACAAGGGCAAGGTCCTAACCACTAGGCCTCCACTGCCCTATTTAACAGATATTTGCGACAAGACAAAAACTGATCTGGCTGAGAAAATAGGTGTTTGTCTTTCTGCACTTTTTTGTATTTTTGTTTTTGTAAAGGTTTGCTGTGTTTTTTGTGTTAATTCAGAAAATTACAATTATGATTTACCTTCTAATAAGATCATTTAGGTTATTAAAATATCAGGCTTACAGTTTTGTAGGAAGTTACTAATAAATATGCCCATTTTAAGAAGACAGGAACATGAATTCTCTCTTTCCAGATGAACCAGAGTGTTCATTGATCCTGGGTCATAAACGCCACCACTCCAGAGAATGCAGTTCTGTGGCTCCACAGTCCAAAGCTGGTGGGCTTGGCATTTGTCATCACAGGCTCATGTGCAGCTTAAAGGAGTTAAACCTTATTTGTAGATCTAGAGGGTTTTGAGCATAAAATATAATTACATATTTTAGAATATTTCTCTTTTTTATTGAATAGTGCCCAATAATAGCCAAATATGAACAAATACAGCACACAAAAATAAATAAATAAACAAACAAACAAATAAATAAAAAAGTGAATGAAGTGTCAAAACATTTCTCACCATTCCAGTCTAACCAAACTGACGTAATGTTGATAATAACAGCACGTGGTGCTTCAGGGAAGCAGTGCCACTCCCAGCGTTTACACCGATCGACTTTAACCCACACACTGCTGTTCCACTAACTGTCCACGCACACACAGGCCTGAGGAGCAGGACGGCAGATCAGAAAAATGGCATAGTTTACTGTGAAGCCTCGGCACTACCGTCTGTCAGCAGGTAAGAGCTATGGGTTAGGCTCTGGAATGGCATCAGATTCACTGTGATTCAGTGTGAGTGTAAGATTTCTGACTGACTCCAGAATATGGTTCGAAAATTGTGATTAAAATGAGTGAATTATAGTCAGTGATTTCATAATTTTGTATTTGTTGTAGGATAAGATGATCAGATTTCATTATTAAAATGTTTTAAAACAATCTATGCCATAAATGGAGTTTCATGTATTTTGACCATGTTGTGCTGTTCAACAAAATCCTACAGTAACCCACCATGGTGAGTAAAACTATGGAAAACCATGGAACATCCATATCAAACATCCTCAAACTACAGTAGTTCAACGATAATTTAATTATCTTTTCACAAATGTCATTTTTCTTTCTTTTTTCCTCTTTTCTGTCTTTTATGTCCAATCTTTATTAATAAATACTTTACTATTTGAATACTTTGGTTTAGCAGATCTCATGCTTCCCTCATATTTGTATTTTATTGTCAGTCTCTGTACTCCTCTCTTAACATTTCCTTTATCTCAGTCACTCTTTTCCCTATCTAGTCTTTCTCCTCTCCTTCCTCTCCACTCTCCCTACAGGGATTAAAAAAGAAATCTGACAGGCCAAGTCATATTACCAACGTACAATCTGTAAAACATGCAACAGGGGCGGCCCACGTTAATCCTTCACACCTGCTGAACAAACATGTTAAATATCATCTGTCAGGAATTTGCTGTGATGGGTTGGAAACATGCGCAGAGCTGGGTTGGTTGTAAGAAATGAAGGATTTAATACAAAAAACTAGTTAAACACAAAACAAGAAACAAGAAACTAAACGGGAATCCAAAATACAAAGACCAGGCAGGTTCCACGACATGAAATGATGTTAAGGAAACGTGACTAGGACTTGAAACACAGGGGTATATATACTAAACATAGATTGACAACACCTGGGGAGGAGGAGACCTGGGAAACACGAGACAGCTGACGGGGGCATGGCTAAGACGAACACTCGGACAACCAAAACACAGACACATGGACCACACGGGGGCATGTACGTTACTATCATCACTGTCCAAGAAAAAACAAGTATCTCCAAAACTGTAAGTTTACAGGAGAAGACAAAATGTTCCTCGCTTTCAAAGTAAGTTAAATGAAGAACATTGTTCAAGTGATTTTGGAGCATTTCTACTGGTCTGTTCATCATGAAAGTCTCACACATTGTAATGTCCGGCTGCTGTGTTGATATAGAAAAATAAAAATCAAAAAAAGAAAAATAGAGATGTACGTTTTCCCCTGGACAGCGACATATATGCACTTTATTTGTAGATCACATGGTAGGTATGTCTACAAATCAGTTCCCAATTACCTGGTCGTGTGATTCCTAAGTCCTATAACCCCAGCTCTGATTCAAACTCTGGCTCACCTCATGGCTGGAAAATTCATTTGTGGTGGTGTTGTGGATTCACTTTATACGTGCAAGTTTTACACATTAGTTTTCTCTAAAAGTAGGTGAATGTGTGGTTAGTAGAAGAAGAGTGATATGAAACTGCTACAGCAAGCAGACAGCCCCTGCTGTTGGCCAAAACTAGCACAACCCTAGACGTCTGCCTGTCCTGTTAAAAACGTGTACATTTGTGGGGACACCTCCAGCCAAGGACAGGCCAACCATCGTTTCAGGAAAGCATAAAAACTGAACTCTGACTTGCAGTGTTAGGGAAGCTGCAAAGGGGAAACTTAGTAGAAACGTAGTGGAAGACGTCAAACTACAGCAGAAGAACCACAGGACGAAATCTAGGGTAATTACTTTGACCAATGAGTACTTTTTTAAAAAAATGCATGTGATTCAAAATTATAATACTATACACAAAAATGTCCAGCAAAGTGTCACTCCATCGAGTTTATTGCAAAAATAGTACCTTAAAAACTAAAAAATAATCTCTTAAATGTTCTAATGCTCAAATCAGTGTAGTGTGTCATACACCTGCTCAAATAAGGCCACAGTGATTCTTCCTCGGGCAACTGCTGAGGTTAGATGAATGGTCGCATAATCCATGATGTTATGCTGTTAGCTTAGAAAAGAGGGGAATTGCTTAGTGGTCAGTGACAAATTGCCTGGGGATCTTCACAGTGACCAGGTTTAGAACAAAAGGAAATGGGGTCAAGGGCAGCAAAAGAATCAATGATTAAAAATGTCTGTATGTAATGTAATGTTTGTAGTTTCAGAAGTTAACTATACACTATGCAAAACTAAATGTTGTAGTTTAACTACAGAATATCTACTCAATAGCTATGAGCTTATGACTTTATGATCTGGAACAAATGGATATATAATCAATTACCGAAAAATTGACTAATGAGTCTTTATTTACATGGGATATTTATATTACAAGCTTTAATTTTAATATTCAAATATATTCAAATAAACGGTAATAACCCGACTTCTCCTTCCTTTCAGCCACATCCTCATTTGTGCCAGTTATAAACAGGTTTGGTCACTTACTGGACCTTTTGATTGTGTTCATGCTATTTATGGTAAACGTATTTGTCACTTCACTCATACTGAACATAGAGCACTCTCCTCTTCCTCGCCACTGCGGGTGAGATTTCCACAAGCCAAACCTGGCACAGGTGGCACGGAACAGGAACTTAACGTCCTTTATCCTGTTTCTGTTAGCAGGGCACGGCCTATCAGTGTGCGATGGCTGGAGCGGTGTCGCAGGCCAGCCATGAGTCCATCCTGACCTGGTTTGATCAGTTTCAGCGTAACTGTGTGGTGAGGAATGGGATCGTTCCAGAGTGGTTCCATGGGATCATTTCCAGGAAGTAAGGCTCAGAAATGCTGCTAACGTCAGACACACAGATACAGATCTTATCTGTTCCCAGTGCCTTTACATACATGACTGCAGTGGGCAGAACGGGTGTCTCAGAAAATCATTTTCACTCTTACTTTCCTACCAGTTTTCCTTACGTCGGGGTCATTTTAAAGGAATGCTCCATGTTTTGTGTGTTTACTCGGCCATATGAAAGTGACTCTTTGTCATTGTGAACACACTCAAGCTGCAGCGTGCTGGCGGCAGGGGTGGAAAAAGTACAGAGATAACGTACAGAAGTGGAACTATGCATGCAGGGTCACTCTGGGTCATTCTCAAAAAGAAGTACAGAGGCAAAAATATGTTTGAGAGATTTTGTAAGAAATTGTAAGAGTATTCCTGTTTAAAAATGGGCAGTGGTGGCCTAGTGGTTAGGACGCTGCCTTTGGGACCTGAAGGTTCGAGTCCCAGCCCGGGCACTACTGAGGTTCCCTTGAGCAAGGTACCGTCCCGCTACACTGCTCTGTTGGTAGCTGCCCGCTGCTCCACGTGTGCACGTGTGATGGGTTAAATGCAGAGGTCACATTTCGTTGTGGTGCTTGAGTGATAAATGTTCAAAATGAAAAAAGCACACCAATTAGCCATAACATTAACACCACTGGCAGGTAAAGTGAATAACACTGATTATCTAGTAATTTCATTACAATGGCACCTGTCAGTGGGGTGGGATATATCAGGCAGCAAGTGAATCCATTCTTGAAGTGGTGGGAGCAGGAAAAATGGGCGAGCGTAAGGCTCTGAGCCACTTTGACAAGGTTCTTATTGTGATGTTCTAGACGACTGAGACAGGGCTTCTCTAGAACGGCAAGTCTTGTGGAGTGTTCCAGGTGTGCAGTAGTTATTACCTTCCAAAAGTGATCCAAGAAAAACAATTGGTGAATCGGCCACAGGGTCATTGGCATCCAAGATTCACTGACGCATGTGAGGATTGAAGGCTAGCCTGTCTGGTCTGATCCCACAGATAAGCTACTGTGTAAAAAGTGATGCTGATTCTGATAGAAAGGAGTCAGGAGAATATGGAAAAATGTGGTATGGATAAACCAGTGCATTTACATCTGCAGGAACTTGACTGATGGCACAGAGAAAGAGACGCATTTGAAAGATGTAACATTTTAACAAAATGTAAACTGTAAACATTGTTCTTTTGAAAATGCAATTTTGTAAAAGTACAAGTGCACGATTACAACAGTAAAGAGATGAGAAGTGCCACAGAGGCAGCAGTGCAATATTACCATGATATCTGTGTACGGTTTAACGCCCCGCCGGGCCGGAAGGGGGCGATTGAAAGCTCTGTCTTCACGACCACTCCATGATGGGCCGGCTGGGGACGAAATAACGGAAATAACACATATTCGGTGTCCGAATCGGGTTTCCTGTCCAGATCAGGTTAGGACAGTCGTCATGCGAACAGGAGTGTTAAAGGGTGTAATATATGCAGATAGTTTTCAAATCAACTAAAAAGCATTGTATATATATACACGGTATGCACAGAGTAGCTTTTATCTCTACTCCATATCTAATAAAATCAATCAATCAATTTACACATGCTCAGAACAGATCAGGCAGCCACCGTAAAACAGTTTTAGCAGAAATGACGCGTCTTTGCGCATGCGATGTCCAAATCGGCTTTCCTGTCCAACCACAACATGGGCCCAGGTGCAACACATAAGCACAGTTGAAGTAAACACGGCGATGTGTCGCCAAACGAACTCAGCCGGTCTCACACCAGTTGTATTTTAATCACGCTCCTGATGGCTGCAATAAAGCGTGTGAACTACTCCCAGTCAGAGTTAACCAGACTAAAGTGCAGCCTACACACAGCAGGGGAGTCGTTTTATAGCAGTGTTACAGTCAAACTTCATTCCTCCTTATAAATTCAAAGCTAGATTTATCAAAATCAGAAATGTGCGACAGATCTCATATTAACTCTTCTGCTTTGCGTCATCCTGCTCTTCGTTAAAGTGGCACAGACTTGTGAATGTGGTTTAGGACCGGTATGACTTTCTGTGAGCAAAAAAATGAAAAAAATGTGACGCTGCAGGCCGCCTTGGTAGATAACATCTGTTTTCACAAATTGTTGACCTAGGATCAGCTTTTGTTACAAAGACCATCATAAATACAGAGGGTTCTTATCCAACATCAGTGCTCTACAGCCCCGTTGCTGTCTGAAAGAAGCTGACTTAGGAATGTTCTTACAGACGAACTTTGGTGACCTTAGATCTCAGTGGCTCTCTTTTGCGCCAGCGAAGAGCGCAATCTAAAGTGCAATCTAAAGTCATTCCGGTGCACTCCTCTATTTTGTGGCATGTGCACAAATTTTTAAAATAACTAATGCTAATGTTGCGTTGCGTTTCACGCTCATAGGAGTGGTGCTTCTTAAATGAGGCGAGGCAGGACGCATTGTCTGCGTGTTGCTATTTTAGGGCAGTGAAATGACATCGCTCTCTTGACCAAAAACCACATCTAAAGCCAGTGCCGTATTATTAAACCATATTTAAGCAGCTCGTTAAAGTGACCTGTGGGTGCATGACACTCGTTACAGACACAGCTACATGCTCAGAGTGCCCTGATGGCACTTTAAAGGCTTACGTGGAACAGTGCTGCTCCCGTAAATGAAGTGCTTACACACACACACACACATTCCCAAGTAAAAGTGACTGTTTGTCATTGTAAACACACTCAAGCACCACAACGAAATGTGGCCTCTGCATTTAACCCATCACACGTGCACACGTGGCGCATCGGGCAGTTGTCAGCAGCGCCTGGGGAGCAGTGTTGCGGGTTGGGGTACCAAAACGGTGCCTAGGCTGGGACAACCAGTTCACAAGGGCAAGGTCCTAACCACTAGGCCACCAATACCTACACCAGTGGGTCCATTTCCTCACTAAAAACTGATCAGGCAAACACACGATTATAACAACAATACACCATAGGTCATGAGCCATTCTGATTGGTTTACTGCATTTTAAGCCCAAAACTAACTGAATAATTAAAAGAGTTAGGACAGCCTAGCGCCTTAAGCTGGTCTGAGTTTTCTGCCGTCAAACAAGCAAAATGGATTTGGACACGCCCATAAATGTAAGGTGTGCCTTGTGATGCCTTGTGATTTACGTCAAATTAGAGCCCAGAATTTGTTAAAAACATGCCTTAGCTCATTTGCTGCATTTGGGGAAATTGTGTAGACTTGAAACTATTGCTTTTAAAAAAATAGGCATTTTCTAAGTTTGGCTTATCCTAACTAGCTGTACTTTTGAATTTGGGTTCTGAAAGCATGTAGTTCACATGTTTACTCACATAATTCCCCAAATGCCCAATTACTTCTATTGTATTCTTTTAGTGTGTATTGAGTCGATGGATTTTCAGCTCTTGTCTAATTACAAAACTGTCCACGTTTACTGGCAGCAGAGTAGATACAGAGCGGCACTGTGTCAAGTTCGTCTTTGTTCTACTTTACCTGTGGAAAGCTCATCCTTTGCTGATTTTAATATTTTGCAGGGAGGCAGAGGAAATGCTGATAACCAAGCCACCTGGCTACTTCCTGGTCCGAGTCAGTGAGAGCAGAATAGGATACTCCCTGTCGTACAAGTGAGTCGGTGATATAATGGAGTGCATTGTGTTGTCACGTACGTTGTTGAATGAACTAATGAACAGAGACTCATTAACCCCTCCTAAATGTTCTTTTGTCATCGTGTTAGAGCCGAGGACCGCTGCAGGCACTTTATGATTGACATGCTCCCAGGTAACCAGTACGTGATTGTAGGTGAGAAGACGCATCATCGCTCTCTTCACGACATGGTGGCCTTCCACCGAAGAACCCCCATTCTGCCCTACAGCGAGGTGCTCACTGTAGCCTGTGGCCAGGTGCGTCCCTGCAGTGAATAAACTCTTAGGATTTGATCTTTTAACCAGGTTAGATGGTTTGGCAACTGCCATGGAGCAGTATCACCAGTGCTGGCCACTATCGTTGTCTGCTGCATTCTGATTGGCTGTTGACAAGTTTGCCTTTACACACTGGTTTCGACAAGAGGGCGGGTGAACTCATGACCTTTTTATACACAAACGTTTGTGTGAGTCCCATTCACACTAATACACACCGGTTACTTTTCCCCATTAAGTGATTAAAGCCTTTTTCTCATTACTAGGGCGTTGTCACTATTTTGATCTGACGTTGTTGCACAGGCTGCTGTTTTTGCCTCAAGACACAGGGGAGAGGTGAAGTAGGTGGCATGAACAATAGCACTTGGCCTGAACAGGCATGCGCTATCTTGGATCACCTCATATGTAATCTTTATTTTAATCTTCCTAATGAGAAGCACTTTTTTTTCCAAACAATTGCCCTCTCTGCGTGCCATGACAAGCCTCCCAGAGCCTCCCAAGGTTTTTCAGCAGGCCTTTCATTCCTTCAGTCCACATTCATTCATCGTCTGAGCTGTTGAACAAAATGATTGTTGGGCGGTAGGGGGCGAGCTGGAGCCTGTCCCTGCAAACGCAGAGGGTAAAGAAGGCAGAGGCAGAGGAACACCCCAGACAGTCCATCGCTGGGCAGGCGCACAAACACACTTACTCACACCAAGGGGCAATTTTGCATCACCAGTTTAACTAATCATTCAGGATTGTGAAAATTGCCCATAATAATGTAATTCATAACAACTGAACTTTTTGTTCACTGTATGACAATACTTAAATTCAAGAAAGAATTATTTATGTTGGCTGATTGGCTACTTTGCCTCCGTCCCAAATAACAGCATACTACTCGCTCTCTTTACACTATATATCTATGTATATACATACTGTATGTTGATGTTAGTGAGTGTCGACGTTTCTTCAAGGAGAGGTCAGGATTCACCAAAATTATTTTTCAAGGTTTTATATTAAAGAGAGAGAGAACAATTTCAAAGTAAAGTAAAAGTCTGCCGGAAAACAGATTCTCCCAAGCGAGGGTCTGCAAGAGAAGGTTAGACAGAAAGATCAGGAGCGCAGAGCTTCAGTTTGCATTGAAAGTCTCTAAGCACTAAATGATTGTTAACAAGAGATTATATACCTTTAAAAAAAGCTGTGTTTGCCGATATCAAACCAGTTTCAACCAGCTGTAAGTGTGTTGGGGGCAGCGTGTAAAAGTCTGGTCTTTACGGAGTGTCCTTGATACGAGATATTTAGATATTTGGTTAATGGTTTCACGACCTACAGATGGTGAGGTGTCAAGGGTCCTAAGAGTTTAAGGGACCTTGGGCCTTGGGCCGAATTCACCAATGTGTGTGTGTGTGTGTGTATATATATATATATATATATATGGGAACCCATCCTCCTCTGGTCGACCCCGGAGAGCAACAACAAAAGAAAGGAATCTTGGTTTAAAGAGGCGGCAGCAGCTAAAATCCTATAGCTTGGAGCAGCATATCTAGCATAATGTATTTATGGTAGCTGAACTAGTCTGGGACTAGTTATGTGGGGATAAGGAGGCCCCAGTGATGGGCGATCTGGTTGTAGGAGACAAGACAAAGCAGTTCCTAGTGTACAGGTGCCACAATGACTTTCAATCAATCAGGTGAAACAAAGGTCTGTCCATATGGTTTCTCCTCAGTAGGAGTGAGTGGGTTCCAGTGGTAAGAACTTTAACCAGAAGTAGGGTATCAGGATGGGTCAGGCTGGTCCAGGCAGCTGGATGGGACATAACCACTTGTATCTCAGGAGTAGCATTCGTAGAATTGTAGCCAGAAGGCCTTTGTCGTGTCAAAGGAGGAACTTTCAAATGGAACAAAATGCAGCAAAGCAGCCAGTGTTTTCAGATTTTGTTCAATAAAACATTTCCTTATCTGTTAAGCTCACATTGTGGATACATATACAGTCTGTATACATATACAGAATGCAGGTTTATCCATCCATCAAACATGGCTATGTATTTATAGTATAACCGTATACCACAATACCACAACAGCAGCTTTGTTTGCACTAACTCACCCCTTGCACTGTGTTCCTACTTTGACTATCGCCATGTACCAACTCATTCACAGGTCTCCAAGGATAAAACAGACTATGCAGAGCTGTTATTTCCCAGAAGGAACATCTATCCTCCTGGGACAGATGGCCAGCCAAGCATGTCCAAACAGATCGGCCCTAGACCTCAGCCAAATGTCCCAGAAGACCCATGCCTTGCCCTCCCAGCATGCCCCCTATTTCCAAACCAAAGCCTAAACCCCGGCATCACTCCAGCTGCCACACCAGGCCATCCGCCAAGACTTTACCCCTGCCTGGACATGGAGCTCTCTGCTCTGAAGCTACAGAATATGGTAAGTTACAGTCAGAGAGTCATTTATAACAGCTGTGTTCTATAAAGATAAATGTAACCTAATATTCTGTTAGACTGTTACTCCGTGCATAATGCAATAACATTTAACAAACATCTAACAAAGAGATTTTATTGACACCCATCCAGGGTTTCTTCCAAAATTAGGCGTATTAAATGAGGACACCCCCCACCCCCACCCACCCACTGCTATATTCTTATGAGATGGATGATTATGGATGATTAGCTGTGGTTCACAAATGCCACTCCCAAAAGTTGGGTTGGAGTTCTACCATTCCAGAGAGCACAGTTTCTTTGCTTCACAGCCCAACACCGGGGGGATTTATACTGCCTGTAGTGTCTTTTGGCATTGGGCATGCCGATCTTAGGCCTAATTCAGCTGCTCCAGAACGTTCAGTGTTTTTGATAGTACATTTCACAAGCTGTATGTGCATCTGAACTGTGTCATCAATGGGGGCACCTCAAAGCAGCTGATTAAAAAAGGGTGTCTGGATATTTTTGGGCATATAGTATATGTATAAGTATTTAAATATTTCCTTTTGTATGATTGGTCTCAAAGCCTTGTCCATGCATTTCAGGCACCTCCACCAAGACCCGTTCCAAAGACCAGAATAAAACATTTCGACACACCACCCCCACCACAATCACCACCACCAACCCATGAAACCCCCAGAGCTGGCTTACAGCACAGTCTGGCACAAAGCACCACAGGAGCAGACCAAATTAAAGGTTTACCAGCAGCATACATTGAAAGACCACTACCTTCACCACAGTCTGAAGACAAAGACAACAACCAGAAGAGTTATGCAGAGGCAAAGTCTGCACGCAAAAGTCTGGCCCAGTGCAAGAAGATATTCCAGAAGAAGAAGCCTCACTCTGAGGAGCACACGTACATAGAAATCAAAGAAAACGAAATGAAAAAGGAGCCTGCATCCACAGCACCTGACCACCAAGAGATCAGTGAAGGCAGCCATGACCCCAAACCTGAAAATGAAAAGGCTGGGGGCATTTCTGCTACTGCATCTGGTGCATTACCAATAGAATACCTCAACCCACCACCTTTTGCCCCTGGTTACTGACTGAAATAGGATGTATATACTGTATATATACTACATTTTGACCATCTGCCTAATATAGTGTAGGCCCCTCATGCCACCAAAACAGCTCTGACTGTGGTGCACTGTGTGTTCTGCCTCCTTTCTATCAGAGTCAGGATTAACATTTTTTTGCAAAAGAAGCTTCTCTTTGGGATCAGAGCAAATAGGCTAGCCCTCATTCCCCATGGTGTCCATGACTCTGCCGACGATTCACCAGTTGTCCTTTTTTGGAACTACTGCACACCTGGAACACTCTGACGGAGTCCTCTAGCCATCATTTGTTAAAGTGGCACAGATTCTTACACTCACCCATTTTTCCTGCTTTCAGCCCATCGACTTCAAGAACTGACTGTTGACTTTGCTGCCTAACATAGCCCACTCAGTGCCAGGTGCTATTACAATGAAATTCACTTCACTGGTCAGTGCTTATAATGCAATGAGAGTGTATATTATTATAGACTGGCTTAGTGTAGACAGAGAGCAATGTTCATGTATTTCAGACTAGCAAACTAAATAACACTGTAGACAACTGATATTTATTGTTTACAGTAAGATATTCATACCCTGCAATGGACTGGCAACCAGTTTAGGTTGTTCCTAGGCTCTAGGACTGTTGGGCCCACACAACACCGATTGCAATAAGCAGTTCAGATAACGAATGAATGAACGAATGAATGAATGAATGAATGAATAAATGAATGAATGAATGAATGAAAAATACTTGTCTCTTCAATTCATGGGTAGTAATGACCGACTGAAGACATGTATTTATCAGAGTGTAGGCTTAAGTGTTTTTGTCCTGTATGTCATTCGAGTTAATACAAATGAATAAATAAAACACATGAAAACAATAAGAACTGTTATGTTAGGAAGTAATAAGTAATAAAAATGTTTACTATGGGAATACAGTTGGAATCCTCTCCCCTGGATACTGACCACTTCAATACTGTCCTTCCTCTAAAAGGAAGCAGAGGAAATGGTTATAATAATACACACAGACCAAGCAGGATGAACAGAATGTTGATTATTCATATTTATTCTAATGTATTTTAAATCTATAAATGTGTACATCTTAAAATAACTGATTATACATGTTCACACTAAATTCCGATGTAAGTTTAGAACATTTTTTTCCTTCTCCTTCTCCTGTGGACAGCTTTTCAAGACAGAAAGCTCTGTTTTCTCAAAGCACCTCAGGATCTAGAATCAGTTCTTCTTGCAACAGCCATCAAAAATATAGAGGACTCTGATTCAACATCAGTCCTTATGACTGCTTTGTGAATACCAGGCCTGGAGTTGTCCGAAACGACTGCCTGTAACAGTGAGGTTTTGTTTATTTTTGTAGCTCCCAGGAATTCAGGCTGTTGACTACACCACATCCACACACCTTCGCAACCATAAAGAAGAGCTTTATGCAGTTTGGGCAGGTTAAGTGAAATTTTGGGGATGTATTCTAGTAATTATCAGTGTTAGGGCTCTATTTTGATGATCCCAATAGTTCAAATCTTTTGCTATGCCGAAGAGCTGGCAGAGAAATCAGACTTTGCACCAGCGCAAGGCGCAGAAAGGCTGTGCTAACTCTATTAATTATTTAGAGGTGTGTTTTAGGTGCAACATGCAGTAAACCAATCAGAATGGCCCGTCACCTCACCTTTAAAAGACAAGGGCGCATGAGTTATGGTGGATTGCTATTAAAATGGCATGTTTACCTGGCAACTCAAACTTGTACTTTTATTCACTGGCTACTTTATGACCTCCACATGACTAAAATCCACTATAGACACCAAGCAGCCATAGCATTAAAACCTCCTGCCTAATACAGTTTCCCTCACAGCTATAACCAGCTGAGGCAAAGACTCTGCAAGACTCTGTAAAGACATGCTGTGGTATCTTGCACCACCAGCAGGTCCTTTAAGTCCGGTAAAATTGTGAGGTGCTGCATGGATTAGAATAGTTTAGACTATCCTGCATATGCTTCATTGGACTGACATCTGGAGAATGTGGAGGCCAAGTCAACACCTTTTTCATGTCCCTCAAACTGTTACTGAACAGTGTTTGCAGAGGCCACTGTCATTAGGGAACACTGTCAGCATGAAGGGGTGAACTTGGTCTGTATCAATGTTTATGTAAGTGCCAAAGTAGCATCCACATGAATGCCCAAGACTCAGGGTTTCCCTGCAGAACATTGCCTTTTCCCTATAGTGCATCCTGGTGCAATCTTTACTCAGGTAAGCAACATAGGCAGTGGTGGCCTAGTGGTTAGGACACTGCCTTTGAGACCTGAAGGTCTCAGGTTCGAGTCCCGGCCCGGGCAC
>JBBPDA010000039.1:19771331-19794139 GCA_037974385.1 Arnoldichthys spilopterus
CACACACACACACACACACACATTATATATATATATATATATATAGTACATACATACATACATACACACACATACATAAAATACATAGTATATATATAAATAAATAAATACACACACACACACACACTTTATTTAACTTGTTGTGAGCATCTGTAAGCAACAACCCTGCATCTTTTACCTCTTTTTGAGAGCAACTAGGTTGTGTTGGGTGCCAGGGCTTGGGGACAGGGTGGAGGTCAACATTCCTGTGATGGGCTGGACAGAGGTAACAGGGCTGTCTGCTGTAACACTCTCCTTTGTAGACAAGGCTGATTGTGCAAGAGGACCACACACTTTATCCACCTGAGGGTCAGACAGAGAGTGAGTGAGTTCATCATTAAAGACATCATATAAATATGTGACAGTGTAGTTTATCCCCACTAACATTCTGCAAAGTTAAAAAACTGATGTCCTTATATGTAGGCTAAAGAAAATGTGACTGTGTGGAAAAGCAAAAAAACAAATTCCCAAAGCAGACAAAACTCCTCTTAACCTGCTCAAACTGCAACAATTTACTTATTAAGCTGGTGCAAACTTGTGGAAGGGGTTTAAGTGTCATAGCCCTCATTTATGCTGGGGAACCACTTTTTGTTGAGGGGGCGTTTTGTGCCGAACACGGTTTGAAAGTTGGGTAAAAGCTGTTTCTGCCACTTTCACATACATGATGGACCCGCCTCCAATGGCAAATACGACCCCACCACCACCACCACCACCACCCTCCATCAATAAATAAGAGTCAGTGCAGTTCCTTTACCAGCAGTTTTCAAACCAAAGCTATAAAAAGTGAAGTGAAAGTGACCATTTGTCATTGTGAACACACCCCATCACACAAAGTGCACCACAAAAAAATGTGGACTCTGCATTTAACCCATCCACACTTGGAGAGGACAGATCTTGGTCCAGATTCTTTTGTATCTATGATGGTCATTCTAGATCAGACCTCCTACCCTTGTGGAAAGCACACCCTATGGTATTGGCTCCAGTTCTACATTAAAGAAGCAAAATTTGGACATCAAGCACAACTTGACTTATTGATAAAGACTTTTCTGGGATAAAGACAAGCCACGATTAAATCTAAAAAATTAGACTTTTTGCACATTTATTTTTTACTTTTGACTAAGATTTTTTTTTTAAGTCAGAGAAATTCAAGGCATTGGACTCAAAAGAGCTGATTGTGTAAAAATCAGGACCGGAACTAGTAGTGTGCATTTGAATTTGAACGTCTCTCTATGTTGGTGAATGTATGTGTGTTCGTATGTGTTAGTGTGGGTGTGAAGTGGTGGTGGTGGTGGTGGTGGGGGGGGGGGTGTTGTTGGGGTTGCTCTAAGGAGCCTTATTTCTTGAAGGATTACCCGAACTCTATCATCCCCCTCACTGCGGCCCCTCGCTTGGTGCCCTGCTTTTTGGGAAGGGGTTTGTCCAGCCAGCCGGAGCCGCCTTTGTCCAGAGGTGAATTTGCATGCAGGACAGAGGGCCGAGCACAAGTAGACAACACCCAAACAACTTACACTGCACCAAGACTGAGCACTGTGTTTATCCTTTACCTGTAAACATGCCCCCTTTACTTCACCTATGAACTTTTCATGCAAATACAAAATACTCTGCACACAGGTGAAAAAGTTTAACAGTAACAGAAGTTAAAGCGAAGTTCAGTGATTTTCCTCTACTATCATTACTTTTCAGTAACAGCAATATAAGAAAAACCAGCAAACCATGATTAAACTTTACTTATCCCTTACAGTTAAACAAGCTACATTTCTTACTATCCTATGCTATATGCTATAGAGTACAGTGCTTCCAGAGGCAGAAGCCCTCTGTAGTAAGTGATGCAAAATGCAATTTCTTTACATGGTACATGCTTTTGCACTTGATGCAAACTCATGGTCTGCCTTTTCATGGCTAAGCTGTTGATCCAAGATGCTCCTGTTTTACAAAACTAGCACTTACAGTTGACTATGGCAGTCTTGTGGCTTGTGGCAAGGGTGGCATCCTGTAATGTTTAAAGTCACTGTGCTCTTCAGTACAAACTATTCTACTACCAATGACTGTCTATAGAGATTGCTGCTGAATTGTATGCACCTGTTAGCAATGGGTGTGGCTAAAACCCCTGAAATCAGAAATTAGGAGCATCCACATACTTTTAGTCACATACTGTTTTTCAAAGCAAAGCAATTTTCCATTATATGGTCTCTTGAACCAGACCTTCTAGGACCAGAGCTGGACACTCATGTTCTGGATATTCTGTTAACATGATCATAACAGGACCATCTACACATCTCAACCTGGTTCCCACAAACCTCCAATGAAAAATTCCTCTCTCCAAGCGACCTGACCATTCCTTGTCCACTTCTGCAGCCACCACTCGTGATTCTGGACTTATGCTAAAGCGGCCCCATTCTCTCTCCTGCCCCCTCCCACAGCTGAGCACACACCTCGGGTCATGTGAACCCAAAGTCATCCCAGCTACGCCGCATCAGTGAGTGAGCAACACTTGATCCATGAAGCCTGGAAGGGAGGTGTGTGACTGCCCTATGCGAGTGGTCCTTCGGTTGGGGAGTTGCAGTCAGGGGGTTAGGTAATAATATCCTCCATTCTGACTAGCAGGTCCACATTCCTTTGAGGTGGGTTGCTGAGAATGTGTCTCATACTTAATCCACCCACATACACACACACAGCTGTCAGCACGAGGGGCCCAGTAAGCTCAAAGCCAGGCCCAATCCCACTGATCCATGTTTGAATACAGATGTCTAATATACTAAATATGTGGACTGTAACACAGTCCCTCTTGATTAATAAAAGGTCCAGACTAGCCAAGACTATTCAAAAGCATCTGCTTTTAAAAATAGGCAAATGCTGACTCAGCTCAGGTCCCAACGACCCCATGCACATCACATTTTCATTCTTAATTCCCAACAAACCTGAACCTGGTAATAAAAAAATTGTACATCTACAGGATCTACAGGATTCTACATTCTACAGGATCTCTTTCAGTGGGGAGAGATCAGTAAATCTTAAACTAAATGCTGCATTAACATAAAAACACTGGTAAAAATGGGGGGGGGGGGTCATTATATTTTTAGAAAAATTGTAAAAATATACAAATATTTTCAGGTTGTGACAGCTCCTCAATGAGGGTGAGGCTTTATCAGTAAACCCATTGGTTCATTTTATGGATGACTGGGCCATTTTCCTATAGCCAGATGCCATGCTGAGCATTATGAGCTTTCCCATTATTTTTTAACCAGTAAACCAGTATCTTTCTTTATAATGTCTCAGGCATTAGTCTCGGTGTGTTTCAGCTATAATGACCTAAGAGGGAGGAGGAACAGTGAAATAGTTGATTTCATGGGGAGTTAGTTATGATCATCAGCTGAGCACATAAACTTTCCAATGGAACCTTGTGCTGTTGGTTCATTTTATTGTTACTGCAATGATGGAATGTGACATTATTTCATTAATGTCTATGAGAAAGGGTGGGTCATGCATATGACGTTAAATCTGGAAACCGTGTGGGTACTTTCAGCTAGTAGAGGTGTGGACTCTATTCCACAGATAAAATATTCTGACACTGAATGTTGAATTGGAGCACAGAGGGCATGAAACATCCTGCCCAAAAGCATTAAAATGACCACTGTATCTATATATAATAATAATAATAATAATAATAATAATAACTTTACTGTGTATTTACATCATTCAGGGACATTAAACATAACATCTTCTGAGGAATCAGACCAGACAGGCTAGCCTTCATTCCTCACATGCATTAGTAAGCCTTGGGTGCCCATGGCCCTGTTGCCAATTCACCAGTTGTCCTTCCTTGGATCACTTTTGGTAGGTACTAACTACTGCACACCTGGAACACTCCACTAGACCTGCTGTTCTGGAGATGCTCGGATGTCGTCTAGCCTGGTCAAACTGGCTCAAATCCTTACTCTAGCCCAATTTTCCCTGTTACCAACACATTAACTTCAAGTTCTGGCTGTTCACTTGCTGCCAAATATACCTCACCCCTTCACAAGTACCACTCTAAGACAACAAGATAATCAACGTTATTCCCTAACCTGCCAATGGTTTTAATGTTTTGGCTGATCAGTGTATATGCTGCTATATGACAACACTACTATTATTTTTGGTTTTCAATGTTGAAATGGCTTTAAAATTGCCCACTGACTAAGATGCAACATTTAGGACATGGGACACAAACACATAGAGCAAAGATCCAGGCCATATATAGCCATCGAACAAAGATTCTCAGGTTTAGTCTTGGGGTCCCACTGCCCTGCACAGCCTGAAGTATTCCTGGCCCCCACACAAACCTGATCCAGCTCATCAGGAATACATCAAACCTTTCATGACCTGGATCAGGAGGGATATTGGGGATAAGGAATACTTGAATCTGTAGACTTGTCTCAAAACTGCTTTTCTTGGCCTCCACATCATGGTCCTGTTTTGAAGGATTCTTTGAATGTTGTGCACTTTCCATTTCTGGAATCTGAAGGACTCATGTATTGGTGGATCCTTCTAGACCATCCGTCTCCTGTGAAGGACAATTGCAAATGCCAGAGACAGCTGCATGTGGGTGACCATGTAATGAAGTGAAAATGTAAGATTGAAATGTGTTGCTAAGGTGTAAAGTGGCTGTGATGCCATCTCTACTGTACATCATCCACCACTGAAGAGGAGCTCTCATATACTGGTGCTAGAAACATCTCTCCTACTTAGGATGCAGGCTTGACTTTGAGACAATCTATGTGGGGAAGTGAGTGCCCTGGAGTTGAGAACCACTACCAAAAAACGTCAGGCATCAGTATGACTCACAACAGCACTGAGGTGTGGTCCGTGTAGCTGGGCACTCAGGATGGCATCGTTAATCCTCTCACGTATTCCCAGCAGGGCGAGCTCCAGCTCGTGCCCCCCGGCCAGCGCCCCACTCAGGCGCTCTAGCAGGTCCACATAGCGATTCCAGGGGGCCTGCAGTTCGGCTAGTCCTGCCAAGCACCCACGCATCACGTTCAGACAGAGCCCCCCACAGGGGCGGATCAGCGTCAGTCCCCTGCAGTGAGGGCAGTACTGCATCCGTACAAGTGCCCGCCCACACTCCTTGGCCATCCCTGCAGACTGTGTGGCATTTAGGACCTCCGCACCGGCCACTAGCGCCCGAGACAGTGCCCGGCCACCCGCTAATGCCCGCCCAAGAGTCTGTGCCAGAGACTGCGGGTGTGGGCCGAACGGGTTCACATCTGGCCGTGTGGCCCGGAGGCACTCTGTGCCCTCTGATGACCAGGAGGAGGAGCGCAGGCCCGGGTTCACAAGGTAGCGGTAAACCAGCGGGAAGAGGTCATCGTAGAAACGGTGGACGGATCGCTCGACTGAGATTTCGTCATCGCCGTGGAGATAGAGAGAGAGGTCAGAGAAGAGGCTGGAGACTAAAGGGCGAGACTCATGGGCGATGGGCTTGTAGGCCAAGTCGAAGAGGGAAAGGGTGTGGTTGAGCGTGAACGACAGGAGGGAATGGAAGGTGTCTGAGGAAGAGACAGAGAAAGGGGAGTGTGCAGTCAGTACCACAGGCATAATGCATGGTGAAAAAAAAATTATTGCACAGCAGATATTATTTATTTATTTGTTTGTTTGTTGCGTATTTTGTAATAAATCTGCTTCAGTTCACGACTTTCTTTAGAAATAAGCCACAGGACACACTAGGTTGGCGAACAGGCAAAACAAACCGAAAAAAAACATGAAATCTCTTTAAATTAACTTATATTAAATGTTAATATAACTTGTTGCCCCACCTTGTTCTTGTGCATTATCTACCCCCCAGGTTTACATTCCCCATGTGCTTTTGACCATGTGCTTTTGTTGTGGTTCTCATCCCATTGTTCTCCTGATTACTGTATTCACCTGTCTATGGCTTTGTTACACCTCCTTTCTCCTGTGTTTATAGTCTTCTCTCTTTTAAAAGTAGCTTCTGTGTTTCGGTGTGTCTTGGTCAACTCAAGTCAAGCCATATTTGCTTATATGGCACATTTGAAAGACAAGTGTCAAGCAAGGTGCTGCTCAGTTAAATCAACACAATGTTAAAATATTTAAACAAAATAAAAGAGAAAGTAAAAAAGACATTTTAAAAGAATAAAACATAAATGTCTTTATTCAAACATAAAACTAAAATGTTAAGAAATCAAAAAAAAAGAGACAGCCATAGCCAGCTCACAGCAATGCAGAGGAAGGATTGACAACTGGTGAATCTGCAACAGGGTCATGGGCACCCAAGACTCACTGATGCATGTGAAGGCTAGCCTATCTGGTCTGTTCTCAAAGAGGAGCTCCTATTGCACAAAATGTTAAGGCTGATAGAAAGGGGTCAGAACATACAGTGCACCACAGTCAGAGCTGTTTCAGCAGCAGCAGGGACCTACTCAATATTAGGCAAGTGGTGTTAATGTTATGGCTGATCAGTGTACTTTTTTGGAACAGTGATGTATGTATATGCAATTCAGGAAAACACTAACTTATGTAAGTCTGTGAGCCTAAACGTCTATAGTTAAATTCATTCACTGCTCAGTTTTCATCCCTGCTCTATATTTGCATTACAGCTGCTGAGAAAACGAATCATTCGCATCATGTGCCGCATGCTACTAAAACAAATTTACACTAACGCAACCTTTGTAACTTGAGAACAGCAACAATTGCTGCAATCTTGTTTGACATTTAGGAGGGTGGTTTGAAATGCCAGCTGATGTCAGTCTCTGTCATTGCTCACATCTCTTTCCTATACATTTAATCTCCCTTTCCCTGGGCCTAATGAGAACTGACAGCTCTTAATCCCTGTGTCTTTTTGGGCTACAGTGCAGATGGGAGGTATGTGACAGTAGCTTATAGAACCAATTTTAGCAGTCAGGAGACGTCTCGTCGTCGTTTCTGTGCATGTGTTGACTGTGGAGAGAGTAAAAAGTTGGGGATTGTTCTGCTCCCAGAAGGTTGTTTGACTTTTTAACTTTCTTCTCGAGCAAGGCTGACTGCTCAGCATGTGACAGGGAGACCGATGTAACCAGCAGATGTTGTGACTCTTCAGACATCTCATTTTAGTGTCATCACATTAGTGACAGTAAAAGCATTCCTGCTTGTTTCTGTATGAGTGAGGTGCTGACATCCAGGAATTGACCAATCAGTGCAATTAATGTCTCATTACAAAAAGCAAAATGCATAAATAGTGTGTGCAGTTGTGAAAGATGTAATAGCGTTTGAGAGACAGTGGTGAGCTTCCATTAGCCCGAACAACAATTTTGTGACCAATACCAACACTGCTTTTAAGAACATGTATGAAATCTACACATAGAGCGTCTCCAGAACGGCAGGTGTTGTGGAGTGTTCCAGGTGTGCATTAGGTAGTACCTACCAAAAGTGATCCAAGGAAGGAGAACTGGTGAATCGACAACAGGCACTTGGGCAACCAAAGTTTCACAAATGCAGTGAGTGAAGGTTAGCCCTTCTGCTCTGATCCCACAGAAGAGCTACTGTGGTTTAAAAAGTGAGCGCTGGGTCAGTGCACCACAGTGTTAATGGCTAATCAGTGTATATATCTGCATATTTTGCATGCAGCACTTTGGCCCTCAACTTTTCATGCTGAAGTTATAAAGAGTGTTTAAGCTGAGACTGCTGAATCAGAACAGAGACTATTAACATATAATCATCGATATCATTCATTATATACCTCAGGTTCAAATATAAAAGTCTTGGAGACCAACAAAAAACAGCAGCATTGGCCTCTGAAATGCACTAACTACTCTTTCAGTCACCAGCGACCTTTCTGCTTTCATTCCAGCCCCTTTCTGTAGTTCCAGAAACATTTAGCAAAATATAAGCATGGTCTCTTTTAGCAGACTGTGACCCACATCAACCCCCACAATAAACTACGTGCCAAGCTCTAAGCCCCAGGTTTCTGATGTGGGCTCTGGTCCCCGTGTGTACACATGTTTAAGTCAAACATAAGCCTGTTGTTTAACTTGGCCTGCCTGAAACAGGTGTTGCTCTAAAGCATGGTTCAAAGGAGCCTGGAACATTAGGGGTTGGGGGTGGGAGGCCTTCATAATGCTGCCCCTAGACTATTACATTTAATTACACTTAATTCACTGCTAATCACTTATTGTACTTGTCAGTACAATAACTTTATATTGCAATATTTGGAAAATATACGTATATGGAAAGTAAATGAAACATTTGAACTTAGAGAAGGAATAGTGGATAAAAGTATTAATAATAGTAATAGAGTTTGCAGGTCCGAATGCAAGAACAAAGGAAAAGCTACTCTGGGTCTAACAGACTAAATATTCACTTCTCCAAAAATACAAAAGGTGTACAATAACTGCAGAAAAAAGAAAGTATCTGAGATAATTCTGAAAATAATTTCATCATGCACTGATAATGACAGTCAGACAAAATGCTTAGGCACGTAGGCATAATCCAATACATTCATTCATTTTCCAAACCACATCTTTATAAACAGTGGTGGCCTAGTTAGGACGCTCCCTTTGAGACCTGAAGGTCGCAGGTTTGACTTCCGGCCCGGGCACTACTGAGGTACCCTTGAGCAAGGTACCATCCTGCTACACTGCTCCCCGGGCGCTGTTGATAGCTGTCCGCTGCTCCACGCTGCTCCATTTAACATGGGTTAAATGCAGAGGTCGCATTTCTTCGTGGTGATTGAGTGTGTTCACAATGGAATTTCGGGTCACAGGGAAGCTGGCATCAGTCCCAGCCAACTACAGGTCCAAGGCAAGGTACACCCAGGACAGAAGGCCAACCCATTGCAGGGCAACACAGAGACAAAAGGTAGAGACTGACAACCACTCACACCTATGGGCAATTAAAAGCATCCAGTCAACCAACTTTGAACAATGGGAGGAAACCCGCAAACACTGGGAGAGCTAGCAAACTTCATACAGAAGGGCACCTGTGGCCAACTCGGGATCAAACCCAGGACCCTCTCGCAGTGAGACAACAGCACTAACCACTGCACCACTTTCTTTTTCTGCAAGCAGAGTGTTTCTGACAGTTATTTCTATGTGCTGCCTAAAAGTTAATCCCTAACAATGATAGAGCAGGGGTACAAAACATACTGCACTTTGTTTGGTTCAGCCAGCAGGCTTATCATTCAAATATAGATTTACAGGTCAATAAGCAAAACAATTCTGTGTTATTGATAAAACACTTGTCCAGATATTAATTTATCCACTAGAGGCCATTTCCTGGAGGTGTTTCCCAGTACCAGTAGCACTTTCAGGCTAATAATACCTAGTCTAGCATGGTTATATATGCCCAGTGTTTATTATAAAGCCATAACAATTTGATTTGTCCACTGCAATCACACTATTAGCTCATGCGCTGATACTAATCAACAAATATAGATCAAGCACATATTGACAAGTGGGACCCCCCCCATCCCCCACCCCGAAATCTACTTATGACATTTTATGTACCTAAACCCTTTTCCACCTTATTTTCTTACCTTAGAATCAAACAGGCTGTTTTTGTTATTATACATTTAAGATGGATATGGGTAAATGATCTCTGTTCTGACTGGCTGTCCTGCACTGTGCCTCAATCAAAAAAGCAGTGCAGGCAGAATACATTATTCATTCATTCATTCATAAATTATGATTAGCTCCTGCATGAATAGGTGGAACTTAACCAAAGTAGGCTGGTCATATACAGTATAAATGTGTTTTGTGACATCACACAAACAGTCCATTGAAAACCAGCTGTTTTTGCAACTTAGCTTAGCATTGTAAAACTTTAACACATTTTACATTATACGATTAATAACCTTTTTAAATTATTTATTTATTTATTAGTTAAGTTAATTAGTTATCTAAAATGAATTTAAAAAAAAATTATATTTAATATCAAATTTTTGTTTTTTCATGATATGGTGTCCTCAAACGTGGAATGGCTAATGTGGCCCCCAAACCCAAATGTGTCCGGTCCATCAGAGGTCGATTCCCGAACCGAGTCTTAGCAACCACATGCAAACACTGAGGACTCGGGTATCACAGCAAGTGGATTTCACACGGATCGTGTAACACTGAGTTGCCTCCACTCGACCAGGCCACAGCGGCACGGTCCTGAGGTCACAGGAGTCCCGTTGGTCACAGAGGGCAAACCAGAGATATCATGGTTAACCTTTGACACAGCACGCCAGCACGAAATGAAGTGAAAGCCAGTCCTTGTGCAGTATCCACGATGCATTCTCGAGCCATGTGTGTGCTTCGGATCAGGATCACGTACTGTACAGTATCGGTGTCAGGAAACCTCTACAGTCTCATGCTGCGTCTGGCCCAAGACTTAATTTAGGTCTAGTGAATAGGTATCTGACAGTATTTTTAGTGCCGGTAGGGTTGCTGAGGTTAGATGTGGTTTGCTAGACAGGGTATGAGTGAATGGCATGTGGCTGGGGAGATTCCAGCCTTTGAAGTAGAACCGTTTTGACTTTGCAGGAGAAGGCTGGGAAGGAGTACATGGCAATCTGCAAACCATGCACCAAAAAAAACCAAAAAAAAAAAACCAAAAAAAAAAACCACTATTCATTCTACCTTTACAGGCACCAAAAGTTTCTGTCACTAATCCTCTTTCATTAGTGATTACTGTACACTTCCACACACACAGACAAAGGCAAACATTACTCAGCGAGAGAGTGAAGCCACATTACTGTCTAAATCTACACTCCTCTCCCACATGGCAATGAAAGCACTTTAGGAACTCACTCTCCGTCGACCAGGCCACCAGCTACAATCCCATGAAAGGCACAAAGGGACACAAATGATCTTTTCTGGCCCATTCATCTGCACTCATTATAGCGCAATACATTGAATCTAACGTGGACGAATCTCCAAGGATACTCAGAGAATTTCAGCGTTTCCCTTTCCGCCGCTTTAGCTCGTTTAATATTCACTCTGTTTGGCAGGAGAGAAAGAGGACACGGGAAAGTGTGATAGCGCTGCTGTTCATGAAAAGATTCAGAGGGCCTGGGAAACAAACGAAAAGATCTTACACACATGGTTCAGACTTGTTTGGAGACTTTTAAGCCGGATTCATATCTGTGTGTTTTTATGCATGGATTACACTTGACACAAATGCGTGAAGGTGAAAACTGCACTTTCTGACTGCTGATTTTAAAGTTAGGGTCACAAAGAAGTGCACTGATCATGATTTTTTTAAGGTCAATTTCAATTTCTTTGAAGCAAAAAAAACAAAATCTAAGCAACTCACCAAACTAGGGAAAACAGGAAAACTGTGCAAAAGTATTAAATACCAAAAAATATATTCAAAAGTTGTCTAGCAGGACACTTACTGTTTAAACACTTATATTAAAAAAATACAAACAATGCAATAAATTGTAATTTTACTGTCTATACAAGCCCCATTCTGGAAATGTCATAAAATGAAATAAAAGCAAGAATGTGGGACTTGTTCGTCGACAAAGATTTTCAGTAATTTTATTGGTCAACCTAAGTGTATTTTTAAATATGGACACATTTAGAATTTAAAACCTGAAACACACTCAGAAAAGGCTGGAACATATGCATGTTTGCCACTGTGATGCACTGCCTTTCCTTATACGTTCTGATGATTAATTTCATCTTTGGCATGGAAAACTGAACATCCTCTTTTCCCTGACAACAAGCTGAAACCTGGACTCATCTGACCACAGCACGTTTCCACTGCCTATTTGGTTATTGTGCTGCCGATGGAGCTTTACACATCAGCTCATCCTCAGTCTTTTCAATGCTTCTTGTTTGTTTGCATTTATTCTAATGTTAATGTTAATGTTATATGTTAGTGTAATGTTAATGTTATATGCTTACTGTTCAAATAAATGGGCAATGGGCAGAAGACTTTTGTACAGTACTGTATATTGATAATATAAGCAATCAATAAAATCATATCTAGGTCAGAGAAGGAAAACAGCAAGCCTTATTGCCTTCAGATAAGAATTTCTTCTGCCCCAGGCCAAGCAATTCAGTATGGCATCGTGTAGTTCACCAAATAAAACACAGAATAACACAATGAATGCATGATCACTTTTCTCGATCTCTCCTCCTCCTTTTGTGGATACATGAATCAGTCACTCAACACAAAGCTTTAACTTTCTTCTGCTGTTGTTAATAATGGGATTTACTGACCGGAATGAATAAAAAAAGGACTATTAATCTTTCTTTTCCGAGTCAGAGTGGAAAGAACCACAAACTAAACAAAAGGAGCACTGCACTCATATAGAGGATATTAGACTGATAACAGAAACATGCAAGTATGAAAGCATAAAGTATAAAGCATAATAGCTTCCAGTAATTATATTAACTTCATATCGTCGTATGTTATACGTATTCATATTCGGTCGTATGTTATATTAGCACCAAGCATTTTTGAAAATCCAGCTTATAAACAAGACATTGGAGTTTTTCAGTGTCACTGAATATCATTGGCCTTTTAGTGCGTTCGCCATCATTCAGCCTACTTTAATGAGGGCAGACAATAGTCCAGCCCAGAGTCTATAAAAGATAGACTGGATTAACTGAGCCAGTTAAAAGCTGTTTAGTTTACTTTTGCACCATAAACTCTGTTGCTTTATGTAGTTTTGTGCATTCACTGGCTTTAATTTACTCAATCATGATGCTTATAGAGAATCTGATGGAGGCTACATAGGTCTGCTCCACAGTGAATGCTGGCCATAATAGAAGGGAGTCAGAACACACAGTGCACCACAGTCAGAGCTGTTTCAGCAGCATGAAGGGGACCTACTCAGTATTAGGCAGGTGGAATTAATGTTATGGCTGATAAGTGTAATTTACAATTATAGAGAACAGAAAACATGCTAAGAAAGCAATTTCATATGCAACATATGACTCATCACTGCAACAGTATTAACATACTGTCTGCTAGGATACATCAGTTGTATACTACCTTTACTGTGCACTATATTTTACTCTACCTTATGACCACTGACAGGTAACGTGAATAACATTGACTATGTGTAAAAGGTAGGATATATTAGACAGCAAGTGAACAGAACAGTTGGTATGCAGTTGAAAGCAGGAAAAATTGTCAAACGTAAAGATCTGAGCAACTCTGACAAGGGCCTTATAGTGGCAGTAAGACGACGGAGTCAGAACATCTCCAAAACGGCAGGTCTTGTGGAGCGTTCCAGGTGTGCAGTAGTTAGTACCAACCGAAGGTAATCCAAGGAAGGATAATTGGTGAATTGGCATGTGGGGTGGAGGCTAGCCAGTCTGGCTCGATCCCAAAGAGGTTGCACAAAATGTTAATGCTGACTCTAGTAGAGAGGGGTCAGAACACCACATTTAAAGCTATTTCAGCAGCATAAGAGGGGCCTACTCAATATTAGGCAGGTGATTTTATTGTGTAGATGTATATCAGTTGTGTTTTCAGATTACTACTGTGTGGTAGACTCTCAGTCCTGGAGGAAATCTGATGGGAAGTGCAATCGGTCCACTGGGGAAAAAAGGCCCTCTTTTCTGCTAACACTCACAGGACACCATGACCCAGAAGAGTCTCTAAGAATGTAAAGATTGCCATGAGGGATAAGAAGTGAAATGTGAACAGCCTCTTGTGCTATTGCAAACCATCTGCTGCTGTTTCCTGTTTATTTAAAAAGGTTTAAAGCATTGAAATTTACACTTAAAAATTTATTCTAGACCATTTATACTGGTTCGTCCCTCCTTAAACATTTGCAATGCAATTATACATAATGTTGTAAAGTTTTGATATGACAAGTTGAATTATTGTACCTGTGCCTCACCACCAAACATATCTCATATCCCAGTGTTTCATTGTGTCTGTTGAATTAGTCACAAGGGCAGTGTGTGCAGTGGTAACGGTAAGGGACTTGCTCATGTGATCGGAGGGTCATAGGTTCAAGTCCCGGCCCAGGTATCACTGAGGTAACCTTGAGCAAGGTGCCGTCCCACTACACTGCTGTTGATAGCTGCTCACTGCTCCATGTGTGAATGAATTAAAAGCAGATGGCACATTTTGTTTTGGCACTGCGTGATGGGGTGTGTTCACAATGACAGTCACTTTCACATAAAAAACACCCGACAATCATCATCCTGGAATGTGGGGGTTTCAATACTGTGCTCTACTTGGACATGAAGCTGGCAGACATTGGCAGAGAAGCGGCCTTAAATGTGACTAATGTTTTTTGCTGCAGAAATATTCACATTTTATTCAGGTTCAGGTGTTTGGAAACTCATGTGTTTTCAAAGAGAACTGTTCCCCTTGTTCTTTCAAAAGTATTTATGATTCACATTAAAGAATTTCTCCTTAAATAAAGTGTTAAACTGGACAAATGTCTCCTTTAAAATTTGTACTGAAGACAGTGACATAAAAGTAACTGAACATCTCTCTTGTCAGGTCTTTATTCATTCTGCTGCAGGCTGTGAACATCTCATCTCATGCCTAATTTGCTCAATTCTGTGTGCACACCTACTGCCTCCATACAGAGCACTGAAATGTCAACCGAGAGAAAAGAGGAAAGGTCTTTAAAGCCATTTCAGAACAGTGAAGTGACATCCCAGGGGTAAAAACACTTATTCACAGTCCACTGCTAACATTCACAGAAAACATTCTGACTCCTGAATAAAGTCAATAACATGAAGCTCTCGCATGAACGCGCTGAACTATGCCTATACAAAGGCAAAAGAAAAACACTATTTTAATAAAAAGTAATTTAGTAAGAAATATCTATTGACCCATTCAACACAAAATGTTTCCATACTGTAATGGTAATGACATAGCATGAAAACTTTATTAATTTCTTCAAATATACTGTTTGTTCATCAGTTCATGCACTTCATATTTTGAAAGTAATCTGCAAAAACAGCCTGTTTGAATTCACTGTTTTTTTGTAATCTCACAAAAAACCAAGACATTTCCATATAGCCACCTGTTCAGGCTTAAGCAGTTTAGCCCCTCCCATATAAGCTGAGAATAGACTCCTTTCTCACTGGTACAATGATGACAGCCAATCAGAGCTAAGGTCATTTGAATATGTCTTAAGTCACGGTAACAATAGGTTCTTTGGAACCAAACAGTTCTAAGGACTCATTAAGAGGAAGTACCCACTGTGGAGCTCCCATGAAAACTATACATCTACAGGGGTGTGTGCTTTTGCACTGCCAGTAGGAACGCTCAAGTGACATAAGCCGGCCGATGGCTGATATAGCAACCGCATAGCAGAAGATGGCAGACGCTGTGATCAGAGTGGTTGGTCATGGCAAAACCATTTTTTGTATTTCCTCTGTCACATATCTACTCAATAAAGCCTGGACTTCACGGTCTGTCCATTTGTGCATTTTTTTTCCCAGTTTTTAGTGCTAAAGACCTGTTGTTTACATGCCTAGAGTTTCACAAAGTTTAAAAATGCAGCGACAATCACTGTACATGTTCATCTGGACCAATCACTGGACACTTTTGTCTGGACCAACTACATACCCTTTTATCTGCACCAACCGCCATACACATTCATGTCGCCCAATCACAGTACACTTTCATCTGGCACAATCGCTGTACACTTTTGTCTGAACCTATCAACATAGACTTTCGTCTGAAACTGTACACTAACATCACTCATGGTTCCTCTAGCATGCAGCAAGTACCCACCCTAAAGTTAAAGCTGAAATACCTCCTCAAAACATCACTCTAAGAACTATAATTACTCTCAGTTCCTGCGGCGCGAACACACAAAGAGGGGGAACTTCCTCCAACAGTTCTAAGAACTACAGAAAAGTTACTTTGGTTGGAAAGCACCTAACAAAGCATTTTTAAATCAAAGGGATTAAAAATGACTGTGTGATATATAAAGCCACACAATGGTCACAATGGGCAGTGGTAGCCTAGTGATGGAGGGTCACAGGTTCAAGTTCCAGCCAAGGTGCTACCGAGGTACCTTTGAGCAATGTACCGTACACTTTGTGTGACGGGGTGTGTTCACAATGTCAAATAGTCACTTCACTAACTTTACAAGTGGACCTTAGGGGGGATGAAGAATATGGGCCATTTAAAAGTCACTACTCAGTGTCAGTGTAGTATAAGAAATTCATTCGGAAAAGTAAGCAGCCGAAAGGCAAACGGGAGAGACTGAGAGAGAGAGAGAGAAATGTAAGAAATCTGAAGGCTTTACAGATCTCCAGCTGTGGTTTTAATGCTCTGAGCTCCGTGACCTCTGTGAGCACTTGGATTACATGCAAGGGCGTTTAATGATCCAGCCAATACAAAACAAAGAACAGTTCCAACCTACTGAGACACGACGCACCCACTTCTGCTTTTGGCCGTTAGGCATTGAGGGTAATGTATAGGCTAGGTTCTGTGCAGCACAGGCCTTACCCTGGAAGGCAGACGCGTGGCCGATGATGAGATACTTGAGCTCGAAGCTGTAGGAGAGAATGTTCTGGAGGGTGTCTCTACGTGCAGCAGCATGGTAGCTCTCCTCCATTTTGCGTGTGCAGCAGGTTGGACCTTGGTGCTTACAGATCTGGAGCTCCGCATCTGCAGAGGATGTGAAATGAAACGTCATCCAAACGAACACAAATGTACTGAATGTGTCTGTCTGGAGGGGAACATCAAATTTGATGATTTTACTCAAATGTGTGTTTTTCATTACAGTGACTCTTGACATTTACCCATACCCCAATCAGCCATAACATTAAAACCATCTCCCTAATATTAGCAGTTCCCCCTTATGAGGTTGGAGCAGCTCTGACTGTGGTGCACTGTGTGTTCTGACTTCTTTTTATCAGAATCAGGGTTCAGACTACAGTAGCTCTTCTGTGGGATTGATCTAGATGGGTTGGCCCTCAATTCCCACATCCATCATCGAGCCTTGGGTGCCCATGACCCGCTCACCAATTCACCAGTTGTCCTTCCTTGGATCACTTTTGGTAGGTACTAACTAGTGCGTACCAGGAACACTCCACAAGACCGGTCATTTTTTAGATGCTCTGACTCAGTCATCTAGCCATTACAGTGAGGTCTTTTTTCTGCTTTAAGAACTTCAACTTCAAGAACTCACTGTTTACATACTGCCTATACTGCTTATATACCACCGCCACCACCCCCGACAGGTACCACTGTAATGAAATTACTAGATAATCAATGTTATTGATTTTACCTGTCACTGGTTGGAATGTTTAAGGATGATCACTGTGTATCATTGTTACTAGGGGGGGGCTACAATTGAGCTATATTTGTTTATGCACATATCAGTTGATGCAGACACATACATTACTCTCACACATTTCTCTCATTAGAGAATTTTGAGAAGATTAAATAGATCATACACCTACATAAGGAAGAGGAAAGTAAAAAGAAAACAAGAGAAGAAACTGAATTAGTTTAAGGATAACTGAAAGAAAATGGGCAAGACCACCAAAAATTGCCTCCAGGTGATAAACAGCACTTAATTTTTGTCCTTAAGAAGAAATTCAAGCTTCCCTTTCACTTCGGATCTGAAAAGAGTCCCAATGTGTTTTTGTCCACTGTGAGAAGACGGCTATGTATAAAGCTGTTTATTGTTACTGGTAAAAGAAAACTAATGAGTGAAAACCTGTAACTAAGAGTATTAGGATGGTGAAAAGCCAAAAATGCAGCCAACTTCTAAGAGTGTTTACACAACATCTTTGTGGATCTCCTGAAAGGAGAAGGACATGCAAAGGATGAACATTAAATAATGAAACATCTGATGTTATATGTAGTTGATGTAGTAATGCTTATCCTGTTCAGTCAACTTTGTGCTGCCTGTTTTTTACATGAAGTACTATTTGATTCTAAAGGATTTTAGGAACTTCACGTTTTACATAATAGTCAATCACCAAAAAGGATCCTCACTTCTTATGTGAGCTAACAGAAGAGCATGTTAGACTAGGTATTTTTGAGTATTTCTGCAGGTTTCAACAAGTCAAATTTAAGACATTTCAAGACCTTTTTAAGACCCATTTCGTGTCCACAGTGGTAAAAAGTAAAGAGGACATAAAAGAAAATCCAAGAATCTTACATTTACTAACAAAATAAACAAATGTATTCACATTTACCAAACTGTGTGTTCACACTGGTGGGCAGTAGTGGCCTAAGGTTCAAGTCTCAACCCAGGTACCACCATTGAGAAAGGTACCACATATGGAGCAGTGGACAGCCATCAACAGCACCCAGGAATAGTACCTTGGTTAAGGGACCCTCAGTGGTACCCAGGTCAGGACTTCAGATATGCCACACTCCCCCGCCAAAAAGTGATGCAAGTAGCATCAATTGCACAATGACATTTTTAGAAAAAAACAAAAGCCATTTAAGACCTAGTGCACAAAATCACAATGTTTTTAAGACTTTTTAAGGCCTTAAATTCAATTTTTTAAATTTTAGACTTTTAGACTTGTACAGAAACCCTATATTGGTCTGTTCATCGTGAAAAAGACCACAATGTAAAGGCTAGTGTTAATGTATAGAGAAAAAAAAATAGAGATACATTGTTTTTTTCTGGACAGTGATGAAATGCATGTTTAGTGTCCAAAATGTTGCCTCTTTAGTTTAGAACTGTAGCTGCGAAAACATGTTACTATAAACACTGGAACTAAATGGGTTTAACAGTCTATATCCCAGTCATGTGCTTGGAGATAAACAGATGGAAGTTCTTATCTGAGGTGAACAGTCAAAAAATGTAAATGAAAACTAAATGTAAAGAAAAGAAGAAACCAACAAGACATACCAAATCAGAGACAGGTCAAAGTCTCAGTAAAACTCAGTGCTGAATGAATACAACCAGAACACCTGTCAAAGCGCTCTCATTCGCAGCAGGCTCATATGAACTCAGCAGTGATAGAACACATGTCATTATTTGTGTTGACATCAGTGCATGCGAAAGGGTGTTGAACGTTCTTATACTCCTCTATGCAAGGAATTCGTCACCAATTCAGCACAGTAAACCATGCTTCAGAAGAGCTGACTGGGCTCACTGTGACCTCCTTGACCTTTCACACACTCGCCTTTTACATACACACACACACACACACATACTGATGTCCAGCTTCTGACTTGTTTAAAATTTTATATGCTGAAACTTCAACCCAGAATAATAAAGAGATTTTATAAACATTGATGGAAATAAAAGTAATGAACCTTGATGTTAAATATAAATTGTATGAGCCATTTAATCATGAGCCAAAATCTGCATCTTTATTTCTACAACTGTAGCACTCGTTTTGCACTATAGCAAGGTCTTAAAATCACCTAAACTTTTCACTTATAGCATTACATCTTTTACCTAATTTTAGTACCTAGGTTCTATTTATTTGCAGGGTGTAAAAATGGAAATTAATATTATAATTGTGCCAAAACTTTTGCACAAGCCATATGTTGTTCCATTTTGTCCTCTCAATAGGTTAAAATAAGAAATGCAATTAAACAAATATTAAAATGTACAGAAGTGGGTTGAGGATGTGTAGAAAATCAACAAAACATTTCATCTGAGCAGTGGTTTGCACAAACGTTTGCACACCCTTAAATAATCCATGACCAATAATGCAGAATTCATTGCTGTTGGTGAGGCTCTGTAAGGTTCATGTCATTCCAGAGCTTCTAAAGCCAAGCTGTGGGGTCACACCAACCTGGCGTTGCTGTTTCTGGGACCCATTTGAGAGGGCCAACCTGGCGCAGCTGGAAAGCTGTCTTGACCTCATGGCAGCTGTGTGCATGACCTGTCCACGTCCAGCCCAGAGTGACCAGCAGCCAGCAAATCCAAACGCGTGCTAATGCCTCACGGAACATCGCACCATTTCAATCCATAGTCCTCTATGGCACTGACAAGGGAAAAAAAGGGAAGGCACTCTCAAAAACAGCGCTGGAAAGTTTCTCGAGGATGCAGCATTGGAGGAAAAGCAGTTGTTTTGTTGTGCTGGATATTCCCAGAAGAGAAGCCGTGCTGAAGTGTGCAGTGGCTGTGAGTTTCACATGCTTCAGAATTCCCCTCAGTGTGGGAGAGTTGCAGGCAGGAGCTAAAAGCAGAGCTGCATGCCTAATGGAGTGAGGGGCAGTTGGCTGCACCCCTCTCCACTCCTCTCCCAGGCAGGCCCTGCCTAATAAGCCATATTAAAGGGACTACTGAACAACCAGGGGGCGCCCTATCAAATTAGTTTATCTTTAGTCCACCAGTATTTTATTCATCTAGGATATATTATTCATAGGATACAGTGTTGACTAGCAACCAACACAAACCACTGAAGGTGGTGAACATTTACTTGGCCTTTAAATCATGCATCCCTAAAATCCCCGACTGCACTAGAAAAATTCAGTGTTACTACTCCGCTGTTATCCACATTGCAGCAGACGGGACTTGTCCATGCCCAATCACCTTCCAAGCAACTACCTGCCAATCACAAGTCTACTACTAAGTATTGGCCAGTAATATTCTTTGTAAAATCTTTTACCAAGATTTGAATGTTGTTCCACAATCGGCCAATAGAAAATGGTTTAAATCCCAGACAACTGTTTACAGCTGTCACAAATGAGGTGGAGGCTCAAATGCAGTGAAAGCACCAGTTCAATACACAATCCAAGAGGGAGTCCAGAAAACAATGCAAAAATCCAAAACACACCAGAGAGTAAATTCAAGTACAAGTACCATGCAGAAAGTCTAACCAGGCAAACCATGATCCTACGGGGGGGATTATTGCTCATAAACAAACAACTATTCAGAAAATAAGTATAAAATAAAAAAGTGTCCCAACCAACACAAGTCACTGGCAGTATGGAGTGAAGAAGATGACATGAATAAAAAGAGAATAGTGCAAAATGTTAGGTGCATAGACGTGAGGATCCTTTTATTGCAGTAAACCATGTGCAAGGGGGTTCTAAGCTGAAACAGAGCAGGACTTTAACTATATTAGCCAAGGGTCAGATCACAACTGTGATTAGGATGTCGTGCAGCAATGTGACGACTAGAGGGCGCCAAAGTAAAATTTTTCAACAGACATTGAATTAAGGATTCGATTGGCGAAAACAAAATACACCCTTATGACGACTAGGGGGCGCCAAAAAACACCACACATTTTTCAACAGACACTAAAGATCAGAACCTACATTCTGTGTGTTACTAGAATTTCCAGTATATCCTGGGGTTCAAAAAGATGTCTAATCACGAAAATACGTGTGGGTCTAAAATACAGATTGGGATTAATGAAGGTTTATGCCAAAACAGAAACGCCAAAAAACTGTGCCCCGTGTGAGGCTCGAACTCACGACCTTCAGATTATGAGACTGACGCGCTGCCTACTGCGCCAACGAGGCCTGAAGTCAGCAGCTGCCCACAATCATTAAAACCCAAGCTATCATTGGATTTTTAAGTTATTTTTTCCACTCTATGCAATGTTCATCATGTTCCAATGTTTTTATCTCCTGAGAAATGTTTTGAATGTGGCAGGGGCATCATCCAGCTGAAAAATGGACACTGCCACTTATTGTTAGGGAAGTTACTTCTAGACCATAGCTTCTCAATGCTACCAACAACATCACAGTGGAAGAAGTTGAAGAACAGTAGAAGAACTTGGAAGAGATCTAGTTGGGCTACTAAAGCTACTTTAGACAAGTAGTTCACACTACTGTGGAAACAAAAATGCACATAATTAAAATATACAAAAAAATAATATAAACAAAAATGTCATGTGACAGCGACATAATACTTGAATCCAGTTTACTGTAAAAAAAAAAAAAAAAAAAAAAAAAAAAAGCACATTAAAACCCAAACCAGTCTTCAGCTGTGAACAAACTTTCTCTTTAACATACATAATAAGCATGGTTTTGATGAATTCTGCTTAAGGTCCGAGGTCCCCTAAACTCCAGGGCCGTTGACCCCTTCACCACCTGTAGGCCATGAAACCATTTAGCCAAGACTAAACAGGTCCATGTCAGGGATCAGGAAACACACACACACACAAACACACACAAACACACACCCAGATTCCCGGCCTACAGATGGTGAGGTGTCTGTCAAGGGTCCTGGAGTTTAAGGGACCTCGGGCCTTGGGCAGAATTCACCAGTTTTAAAAGAATGAAGTGTAGAAGCATGTGAGTCTGCTAAGCTATTATCGCTAAGCCACGCCCACCCAACCAGCATTGCATAGTGGTCACTGGCTGATATGAACCGGAAACCGCTCTCGGTCTGTTTTGTGAAAAGACTAAAATGAGATCAATTGTAAAAATGTTATCGCTTTTAAAAGTTTCAATTATAGTATGTTGCATGTAATTTGCCATAATAAATTAATTATCCTATTAGTGCAATATTCATATTCACTTCCCCTGTGAATGTTGGGGCTGATTGATGTAAATTATCAGTGTAGACAATGACTTGACTGTATAGAACTTCTGTGGAACTTATTTAGCACATCCAGAATCTATCAGTATAGGATATCTTTTAGGTGTGAATTTAACCAACACAATGAAGTTAAACACATAAAAAGCAAAGCTCCTAACTAAAATGTACAGAAATTAAAAATATATTTCATTTATTGTTATAGCATTTGAAAAACACCCCTTGTGGTGCTGAATCAGCTCTGACTGTGGTACACTGTGTGTTCTGCCCCCTTTCTATCACAGAGAGAGAGAGAGAGAGAGAGAAAGAGAGAGAAAGAGAGAGAAAGAGAGAGAGAGAGAGAAAGAGAGAGAGAGAGAGAGAGAGAGAAAGAGAGAGAAAGAGAGAGAGAGAGAGAGAGAGA